>RCAB01000629.1:0-31425 GCA_003640385.1 Setaria digitata | reverse complement strand
TTTTTTTTTGCATTAAGGTTCATAAAACATGTGCTGAGGTTATGAGTTTGAGGTGCGCTTCCAAGAGTTTTCGAGATCCGATCCTAAGGTGAAATTAAGATCAGCCATGTTCTATTTATTTTTTAGCGAAGTCTACTGTGATTTTGAAAATCGAAGAAGTCACTTGCTTGTCTCTTCTTTCCCATCTCTACTATTATTTCGAATGTGATTTTGCCATGGTTTATTTTAGGGATATTATTCTTGAAAAGCATTGGAAATCCGTTATTCATCGTTCGATATGTGACTACTTTTTCGATGCTCAGAAAAAGGTATACAGTTAACTGTGATTGTACGTTTTAGGACTCTCTTCATTTTTTTTCTCCCTTTTTGTTCTGGAAGGAAGAGCAAGACTTCCGTTGGCTTACTCTTTTATATGTGACAAATACTTTCCCGACATTTATGTTCTGTATATTTCATGTACTCATTCCTTACCGCACATATTTTGGTCCCATTTGGCAGAATGTATGAAAGGTGCGCATTGAAAATCTGACGTTCATTTTAGGCGGCTTATCCGGAAGATGTACCACCAGTTATATCGACGCCTCATCATTATCTCATCAGTGTTTATCATAACCATCTTTATCTCCTTGCTGTGACTGTATCTGAAAGCAAGTCTTATCGTTTGTATTAGCTGTAAACACGTTATATGAGTTTCCAGCATTTTTTATAGTTTGGAGTTTAATATTTTTCATGAAGTTCGCCGAAGCTTATTCTTTCGTACAGTTTTTGATTAAGATTTAAATTTATCTTGTTGCTGATGTTTTTCACTTTTCTCAAAAAGTGAAAAAAAAAATTGTTTTTATAGTACTTGCAATAGTAACAAGGTAATTCTAGCTCCACCATTAATGGTAATTGAGTTTTTACATCGCGTTATTGCTACATTTGCGGAATATTTCGATGAATTCAGTGACAATGCGGTTAAGGAAAACTGTGTCATGGTTTTCGAAGTAATTTTTTTCTTTTTTAGGCTGTATACCATCTTTGTACATAAAACTTTCATTTTCCTTGGAACAAATTCTCATACTGTTCTCTTTTGGTTCATTTTTGGTGCTATACTGTGATAGGTTCACCGCTTTTTAGATCCATTCTAATAAGTTTCAGAAATTCACTTCTCCATTTTTTCTTCTTTTCTGCTCTTGTTTCCTAAACTATAATTTCGTTCAAGTTATTGGACGAAATGCTTGATAATGGTTTTCCACTTGCAACAGAATTAAATGTTTTGCAAGAGCTTATCAAACCACCCAATTTTCTTCGCACTATTGCTAATCAGGTGAAATTTTCGAATAATTTGATGTAAATGGACATTTTTTTTTTTTGTTTGAAATTCATTCAACTATGCAAGTTTTTAGTAGTATAACTCTATCAAGTTATAGGTAGTCAAATACAGTGATGAGGGGCGGAAACTTGGAACATTGTTGAGTGGTAGTCAAATAAGAATCTTTCTTCATAGGTAACTGGTCGGACGAATGTTTCGGAAGTATTACCAACCGGGCAACTTTCAAATATACCGTGGAGAAGAGCTGATGTCAAATATACAAATAATGAAGCGTATTTCGATGTTATTGAAGAAATTGATGCCATCATTGATCGACAAGGTGCAACAGTATTTTCTGAAATACAAGGATATGTTAGTAATTCACGCTTTTAAATGTTAAATAATTAATCTTATTTCATTATTCTCCACATAGTTATTTCTAGATTATTAATCTGTGTTTTTTTTTTTTTTGACATAAGGATTTTTTTTTTTGCCTTCGCGAACATCCTTCTCGGTATTTGTACTATTAATATATAAAATGTAAATTGCTTCTTCAGATAGATTGTTGCTGTAAGCTTTCGGGTATGCCCGATTTGACGATGTCGTTAATTAATCCGAGATTGCTGGATGATGTCTCATTTCATCCATGTGTGCGATTTAAGCGATGGGAAGTAAGTATTTTATTTCATTTTCTTATTTACTCTCTTTTCACAAAGGGAGAATTTCTTTGTTTTTTATTTAGGCTCTTTTTCTTATGTGTACGATACTCAGGTACTTTTTTCTGCTTAAATTGATATTGAGAATTTTACAGAATGAGCGAGTATTATCGTTTGTGCCACCTGATGGAAATTTTCGTTTACTATCCTACCATATTGGTACACAGAAGTAAGTTTTATGATAATAAAACTTTCTTTCGCGTAACAATCTCGATATTTAAATTTTTAAAAATTTAGTTTGCAACACAAATGAATGGAAGTAAAGGGATTTGGTGAATGACATAGTACTGCAGGAATAATGATGGAACATATGATTTTACGTTCTGCTGGTCACTATGATTTTTGATTTCTTCTTTTTATAGGGAAAATGTAATCCTATATGTTTTTATACTTTTTAGATTTATTTCTATTTAAAATATTTGCATTTTTCAGTATGGTTGCTATACCGATATACGTTCGACACAATATATCACTTAGATCAGGAACTACTGGACGAATCGAATTAACTGTTGGTCCGAAGCAGAGTATGGGCAAAGTGGTGAAAGTTGATATTATGATTTTAATTTTTTTAGCTTACTGTCTCGTCTTTCTTTGTTTTCACTGTTATCATATTTTAAATGACACTTGAGCTGCTAATCCTTTAGATGACTGAGTGAAATGTGGTTTCAAAAAAATATCTGTTATTACCTGCAACAAATATCTCTTGATTACATGTAACCGTTCTTTGTGAATAATGTTGCAATGAAATAAGAATGGAATATATGACGACATGATGAAATTTGATTGTAGTGGACATTTTTGAGTGGTAATGATTTTCAGTTGGAAGACGTTGTAGTAGAAATGACAATGCCAAAGGCTGTGCAAAATTGCATGCTAACATCAAGCACTGGGAAATGCTCTTTTGATCCAGCAACGAAATTGTTGCAATGGAATGTTGGAAAAATTGAGCTGGGCAAGCCGCCAACTTTGAAAGGAACTGTATGTTATTCTCGATATCTTTGGTTTTATTTTTCCTTTAAATTTTTTTTTTTTAAACAAACGTTAACTGTGGTATTTCAGCTGTAGATTTCTCATGAAGGATTTTCTGGGCAGTTATTTTTTTAGAGAACTTTAAAATCCACAAATAAGTAGACAAGTTTTTGCTTTTTCTCTTTAGATTCAATTTAGCAAAATTATTTTTAATTGTTAAAATAAATGAGAAGTTAAGATTGTTCATTGCGATAATTTATTTGCTGAGTAAACTGTAGAATCGAGTATGATGCAGCTTCCGAATAACATCATTCTGATGAACTGAACGATACTGATTAAAAAGAAATTGCACAGTTATTTTTACAGGTTTGCGTGAGTGGTACAGCAAGTGTTGAAGCTCCACCGATCACTGTACATTTCAAAATTAATCAGTTGGCTGTTTCGGGATTAAAAGTGAATCGTCTGGATATGTATGGTGAGAAGTACAAGCCATTTAAAGGTGTTAAGTATATCACCAAAGCTGGGAGATTCCAAGTGCGCACTTGATTATTCATTCGTTCCCATTTTTAAACAACTTTTTACGTTAAAGAAATACTTAACTATTTTGTGTGCTTAACAACAAATAATGCTAAAAGGGATATAAAAGGAAATTTATCATATTCGTTAGCCAGTTCTGCTGAATATTTAAGTTTTTAATGAATTCCTTCTATTTGCTATTTTAGAAAGATGTTGTTTGAATTCTTGGATTAAGGTATGTTGGAATCAAAGTTATAAATTTCCATTAGCTTATTTCTCGTTTTTGATTTTCATTAATTCCCAAAATGGTTGAATAACTGGTGTCGTATGTTCCATTTAGGAAGTTGAAATATTTTCATCATCTCTCACGCAATTAAACATACCATATGTTTTGTGAGGGAACAGGTTTTTTTTGACCGCCATTAGAAAAAAAAAAGTTAAAAAATAAATCATCTCTGAAGTTTTTAGTCGTAGTATTTGTATACTTAAATTTTTTATCACTGTTTAAACAGCAGCATATTAAAAAGTCGCTGACTTATTCTCAACAAGCCTGGTATATCCTTGTCAGCTTCTTTGATTAGATCAGATATTTGTTGTCGCTGTTCTGTTAAATGTGCTGCTTTTCTCTTTCCTATAATAAGATCTCTTCAGTACAGAATGGATAAATGTATCTTAAGTTTACACTTGCTGATAAATTTTATCAAAAATAGTTAACAGTAAAGATCTGTATGAAAAAGAAATGCGGCAAATTTTTGTGATGGGTGAGAAACGGTGGAGTGAATGAATTAAAAAAAGTATCATTCAGACGGACAACGAGTGATACCGCTAGTGATGTAATTTTTAAAACACAGCTGAATGAAATAAATTTTAAGGGGAGTGGGGAATTTGTTACTTTATTTATTTGTATTTCGAGTGACTTAGAATTTGAGTTGCAAAAACTTAGAAATGAAGACAAGAATACGAAAGTGTGCTGGTTACTAATAGAAAAATTAGAAGGTTGAGCAAACATTTCATCATTTCGATTTTCAGATGTGATGAAATTGATTGTCCTTTCTTTGAGTACCTCAAAAATAGGTACCTCAATTTTGAATTAGAATTATAAACGAAGTGAATCAGTTCTGGAACGAATTTGTAGAGGTGTTTCTTGTTTGAAGGAAAAGTGCTTGTCCTGAGGATTTTTTCTTCATATGGTCAATCAATTAAATTAATTTGATAGTTTTGGAATCACACAAAACTACTCCAGAAATGTTAAATTAATCATTCTTACTGATTCGCGGATGATAATGTTTTTACCTGGAACTTGATAAATGATAATTGCATGCTTATGATTTGGTCAAGAAAATTGGCGAAAGGAATTGTGGTTCTGTATAGGTAGTGTAAAAAGAGAAAAATTAGGGATTTTGGGCAAAATTTAAAATGAAAAATGGAAAAAGTGGATGAATTGCATAAAAAAATACATAACAAAAAGGAGTCGAGAATGAGTAAGCATTATCATGAAAAAGAACAGATAAGATAAAATAACCTACTGTTCCTGTTCTAATCATTTTCAATAAAAAGAATTTCGTAACTGCAGTTACGTTGCAGTCACGCTGCAGTCATATGAAGGAAATTGCTGATCGGTAGGGAAACATTTTGTTATCGCCAGCTTCTGAAAATTACAATTACAAAATAGCTCTATATACATGTGATAATGATGATAATATCTTTCACAGTGTTTCTTTACCAAAAATTCGATTAAAAAAAAAATAAATTGAATAGGAAGAGGCAATTATTTTTCTTTTGATATGATAAATTGTTATTTGATAGCAATCTGATATGTTCACTGCAAATAAGCAATGATGCATTTAATTTTATATGTATATAATAAAACTTATAAATAAATTATTGCTGAACACAAAAAAAAAGAAGTTGAAGAAAAGAAAAGGTGAAGAGGCAAGGGAATAATGCAATGTTTACGGGAGCACAAGACTAATAACCAGTTATTAGTAAACTACTTTACCTTAGAATATATTTATTTCTCTTCTTCCGTATCTCACCAATTTTTTTTTTTTGCATTACTCAATCTCTGAAATATCATGATTATTCCTTCAATCAACCAGATATTATTCTCGTGATGTACAAATTGATTTAATGATCCTAATTGTCAAATAAAGTTTTGTATTTGTTTTTTGCTTCTCTTTTTTTTCATTTAAAAACAACTAATTTGGAGCAAATGGTACATATACCGTCATCATTACAATAACTGAGATTTTGATTGATGAAACTTAAAGCAAAACTGGTTCTTATGGCCTTACAAAATAATACTTGGCATTCTTTAGATGATGCACTAACCTTTCAGATAAAAATTTTTACTCAGTGGGAAGTTGGATGATTTCTACCTAATCTGATGAATGAAGCAAGAACGGAAGAACATTTCGATGATTCTCCTTGCTGGTTATACGCGATATCTAATCTTAATGTTATCAGTACTATGTATGACCATTGTACGATCCAACGAAATGCTTTTCAATCTGACAGTCATTTGTATGACTGATAATAATACATCCACTAGGGTTTGTTTTTTTTTTTTTTTTTTGAAGTTCTTATTAATTTAAGGATTTTTTTTTGATTTATCTTGTAGCTAAACAAATTTTCATTTTTTTTGTGAAATTTGTTTAGAAAATGAGCTGTTCAGATCTGAAGAAAAAACTGAAGCAAAAAAAAAAATCAAAATCATTTGCTAAGCGTTGAGTCAACAAAGGCAAAAATGAAATTAGCGATGAGTAGGATGAAGAAGATTAAGAAGCGAATGTGAATTATGAGAAATTTCCTTGTAAATAAATCATTAATCCTACTTATCCATCCAATTGCTGAATTAAACAAGTGTATTTGCGGTGATTTCTAGAATTAAGCTTTAATTACAGCTATTCAGTTTCATTTCCATCTTTTCAACTTTCTCCTTTGTTTTACTTTGATTTGATTACTACTTGAAGTTATTTATGTCACTTAAAAACAACCAGAAATATCACAACACCATAAGTAGTTATTTGTTTTAATATCACATGAATGAATTGAATTACCAAGATGAATGCCAACAATGATTAGTAATCAAGTATTCCAGGCTAATATTTCTAAGCCAATAATGTTATCACCGGATGATAACAGCATAATTTTTGCGAGTAGTGTAATTGGTGTAGCAATATTCAGCTTGCCGGTTGCTCATTTGCTTTATCGGTTCGGTATGAGGATCATATTCACCGTATTAATGTTTATATCCGGATTAGCAACCGCAGTCATGCCAGAAGCGGCACATCTCGGCCTACCCATCATTGTTTGTGCCCGAATTTTCCAGGGTCCTGTTATCATTTATCGCTTTTAACATTTCCTATTTACCTTTTAAACAGTTTTAAAATTCAATTTTCCCAGCCTATTACTTTTTCAAACAGCATAGCTTCAAAATGTGCTCCACTTCAAAACTTCTTAGAGTACTGAAGCCTGGTGCAGAAAAACTGCCTAGTGCATAAATTTAACTGATGTTGAAATTATATGAGCTAAGTGATCTCAATAATTCCTTATTATTTGGAACAGATGTAGCTTAACACCAAAATAGAAAAGACTTCAGTTGAGATAAGTAGGATGCAAAGTAAGACAGATCGGGAACAAAAGAAATTAATTTATTCTCACCGATAATTTTGAAAAATGCTTCTCAGTGCCACAAGGCCAACTGGTCAATTTTCCGATTCGGAAAACTTGACAATTATACCGCTACAGGTAGCTTAAGCAGTTGAATTATGCAGCTTAGTAGTTGTTAACAATATCACACCTGTTAGACTAGCAATTCTCGGGAGCAAGTATTCGTGTCATATATTCATTGGACTGGAAGTTCTCAGGACGGTACGAACCTATGCTTAATGAATCATTAATTAAATCTACTTTGTTTTACAGGTTTAGCGTTAGCAACAGTGATGCCAATGATCGGATATATTAGTTCCCACTGGGCTCCATTCAGTGAACTTGGTTCGTATAAATTTTCAATTAAAAGTTGAATCTAAAAAATTTGGCCCCAACAAAAAAATGCTTCACAAGGAGCAATCGGTCAGATATCTTTGCATACAAAAATAAATTTTGGCGAAGTTTCAAACAAACATTCAAATTCACTCCAAAAACACTTCTAGTCATTTCAGCAAATTGATTTCTCTCCCTGAACAACTTCCTTTGCTCCCACTTTCTGTAACTCTCTAATTCACTGATCCGAAATGAATTAAATTAAATTTTAAGCTCGACAATTCCTGATACTGGAAATAGCCGTCTTTCTGAAAGTACCGGAAGATTCTTTTTGCATATTCTACTCTTCACGACCAAATAAAGCAGCCTATGATTAGGCTAAAATGGTGAAAAAAGCGTGCATGAAGTCAGCTAAAAGCTGAATTTGTAACGGAAGAAAAAAGGAAACAGAATGAAATTTGAATTTCTAATTCATTTTTTTCCAATTAAATTAGCGAAATGGAATGGAATCAGTTCAGGACTGTTTGTAACAGTGCTATCAATGACCGGTCAAACAGCCCAAATGTTCACTATGCCATTAGCAGCACATTTTTGTATGACTATTGGCTGGCCATATGCCTTCTACAATCATGCCCTACTATCACTTTTCTTGGCCGTAGCATCCGTTCTTCTCTATCGAGACTCTCCAGCACATCATCCATTTGTTTCAAAGGAGGAATATTCGAAAATCACTGAAGGCAGTAAGTTTCAACGTCACTAGCCTAGGTTGTTGATAATTAAATAATTTTTGATAAGCTATTGTTTGCACAACTAATTGCACTAAGTTCTTCACTTCAAAGTCATCTTTATGCTTTTTAATGAACACTTTGGTAATTGCAAAGTCATTAAGAAGCAAACCTTCCATCAGCAGCACAATTAAGCCAAAACTTCGTAAAAAAGAAGGAAATTTCTGTCCTCAAAGTTTTGAATTCTGTGAAAAATTTGCTTTACCTACTTCTTGCTTCAGATAAAATTAGGGAAGGTCGAGACATCGCCGTGCCTTATCGTTCGATTGTTTCATCTGCATCCGTTTGGGCTGTATGGATAGCGTTTTTCGGAAATTCATTCGGTTTTCAATTTATTGTCAGGTAGGAGATATTATAATGGAATGTGCAAAATGTTCGAAAATAGAAAGTAACCGAAACGGTAAGAGAAATGTCCCGACCTTTCTTTTACCCTTCTTTGTTTCTGACTTCATAACGAGAGGTCATAGCAAACTGAATTCTGTTTGCAAGGGCTAATACAAATTATCCTTACATAGATTATTATACAATTGCTAGTACTGAAAACTGCGCCTTTCTTTTGCGCTTTTCTTTTATCTAGAAAGGACTAAAACAAATACTTACTTTTAACTTTTACCGCGCTTGAAAGCAAAAAAAGTGAAGAAATCAGTAAAAGTAATAGTTCTGAATGATTTGTCGTGATCCATATCCATGAGAGAAAAAAGTAATAGATAAATTAATGTTTGCCAGTTTATGTGACCACAGATCATGCAGTCAAGAATGAATTGCAAAGCATCGAGCTCTTTCTTGTTTGTCCCCGAGAAGGATTTGTACCGAGGAAGGTTAAGATCAAAATTCAATACTACTGAAAGAATAAGTCATCTTACAATGAAATCTACTATCTTGTTTTCAAGATCATTTGAGAAAGCCCAAATCATCTACATTCACCATCGATTGGTTAGAGATTCATCATACTGACGGGTCTTACGTAACAAAATCACCTGATTGAAATAGCCTCTTCCAATGACATATTTGGACAGATAGAAAATTAGATCGAAATTGTAGATTGCAAAATAAACGTTGATCACTAACTTGCGTCCTTGAAGTTTAATTGATTAAATCTGATTATTAATTGATTATTGATCGTTGATTACTAACTCCGTCAGCTTAACAGTGCTAATCCTGATATAATATGGTGCGTGAAAGTTCGTTGCTTTCAGGTGCATGCCGATCTATTTCAACAAAGTTCTCGGGACATCAATTGGAAGAACTGGCCTACTAGCAGTAGTTCCACCAGCTTCCCAACTTGCTGTTAAATTAATCCTCAGTGTAACTGCCGATCACATCAATTGCTTTAGTGTTAGTTGCTCTATGATTCTCCGAAACGCAGTTCTCCAGCGTAATTGACGTTATGTTTGAAGTAGGCTCCTGTTTTTATCTTGTACCCGTTATGCGATATTATCCTCCATTATTAGAATGATTTTTTATCACATGACAACTGTTAATGTCAACTTATTCCGAGTGGAATCTTCAGAAACGGCTTAAACTGCAAATTTTCAACACACTCTCAATGGTTGGTTGTGGCCTATGGTTACTACCGCTAGGATTTTTGAAGCCAAAGGATGATATGGCAGCTCTCGTTTGCTTCACAGTTAGCGTGAGTTGTGTGGCATTTGAAGCATGTGGCTCTATGAACAGTGCTACGTTAATTGCGGGAGATTTCACGCAGTTTGTTATGGCTGTTGCTCAGGTACGTGTTCAGTTTCTGATTGCATCACAACATATTGTGCCTACGGAAACCATCTTAAGTCAACGTTGTACGCGACGATGTCCTGAAGCACAAAAAGATTGTAACACTAAATTAGCAAACAATGTATGAACTTCTCTTGAAGTACCAAAACCTCATAAGCTTATAAAGTGAAATGTTAGGCCAGATGTCACTAATCACTTGAAGGAGCAACTTGAAAAGGCCCAGGAATAATGGAATTTGACTTTTGGCTTCGACATTATAACTTGTTATCATCATTTTATCATCGTGATAATCACTATGCATATTGATTATCATTACAGTTGTTATCAACAGTTGGTATGCTACTGGTGCCATTCTTGGTGGGTTGGTTAGCTCCAAATAACACTAGCCAAGAATGGAATTTCGTCGTGCTAACAATAGCAGCTGTTCATCTCCTAGCTAATGTTGCATTTTGCGCCTTATGCAATGACAAGCCTGAACAGTGGGCACTTACTGACATGGATGCTAGCAGTAGCAATCAATCCAGACTTGAATCGGTCCACAAGCATTAAGTAATTAAGAGATTCTTAGGGGAAGTACTCCCCATTCTACTGTTTTTTCATTCGGTGATACTGGCAGTACACTTGCAGCGCTGATTCTGTAAGGTATCACCGAACAGTACGGTATAGCTTCCGGCAATTGTTTCACTTTTTCAAATAGAATTCTTCTACACAATCTGCAGTTTTCGGGCTCTATTTTAGAAAATAGCTCACCAATATAGGCTACTGTAAGCCAGTTTATAGAATTGAAACTATTATATGCTTGTTAATGGCTACTGCTAATATGCTACAGTTATCCGCTACACTAACCATGCTAATTAGTAACCTTTGAGATAGAAGTCTTGATGAAAGGGATGATAATAATCATGTACGGAATATAAGATCATCATATCCCTATCACTTATGAGTGCTACACAATTTGTGATAGTAATCAGCGGTTTACGATTATCTAACTATCTTGTTGGATGTTATAAATATTCTGCAATTACTGCAGAAAAATATTACCTATCATCAATTACATATCTGATGATTCCATTCACATGCTCGAAATTTAGATCATCTTATTTTATCAGCAGTGTTTATTGGAATAATGTTAGAATGAATGCGTTTTGGAATCATAAGATGAAACTGATGGAAGATTGGAAACAAATAATTAACGCAGATATGCTTTCTTTTCAATAATTAATCAAATTCCAACCTTTAAGGAAATTCTGTTCCTTGAGAGAAATGAATAAAAGCTTTTCTTACTGCTGAAATTTTAAAACAGTTTATCGCCAGTCTGAAGTAAACTTCTACTAAAAATTTCAAAATCTCATACTACTCAACAACATGCAGCTTATCGGTTGGTGGTTGACACTCACGTACATGCAAAATGCCAAAGCATTCAGAAATCAGTATTTCTGAAAAAATTAGCAGAAAGCAACGACTCACCTTTCCAGGTAAATTCATCGATGCCATGTTGCTATAGTTGGGTGGTGGAAAAAACAATTTTCAGAAAGATGATAATTGAGGATGTTTTGCTGAACTTTTCCCTTTCCCAGTGGAGAATTGTGAAGTATGCATGCTCAACATGTGACTGTGAGACTGCACACAACTCTAATCTCAAATAATTTATTTAATCATTTGTTGCTACCGTCCCAGTTTCCGTGCAATAAAGATCTAGCACTGGATCCGAATGCGATCAAAACAACGCCAAGCCAACTGTTAGCAATGACACCGTTGGCGTTTGAAAAAGAAGCATATTTTTCTGAATGCTTGAAATAATTGGTTCAGTTACAGAAATGTAGCCCAGTAAAATTATATGAACATGGAGCCAAGATAAGGCATTTTATACCTGAAATAAGAAAATTAGGAATCATATTGTTATTAGATTTACAGAAATGATACCATACTAAACTCATTATATTGCTCGATTCAAGCGATAATTCTTGATTCAGCAATTAACACTTGATTCTAAAATTAGTTTGCACATAGCTCTAAACTGCTCTTAGATTAAACTGAAGAAATTTTTTTGCTACACGAGAGGATGTGTTATTTATATTCGAAAATTTCCAGAAACAAAAAACTGATTTGAGCAGAATTTCTTCGAAACGAGGAATAAAGCTAAATGAATTTTTATTCCCGAAAAGTAAACTTTCAAATCTTTAGTGCTTCCGGTTAACGGCTCGTCCCAGATAATTAGCCAAGCCCTTCTATAAGTAATCAAATCTGCCATCAATTTGCCGGGAGAGGGGTGTCCTGCGATGATGACATTCCCAAACTGGTTTCATTTAACTGCTGATAACAGTGTGTGGCCAATTTGCATTGAAGCTGCGAAACCTGATACATCTGTGTCGAGATTGTCTTGTGTAACGGCAGGAATTGTAAGGAAGATTTTGGATACGGACGCCGTCTCATGTTGATTTTCATTTGTTTATCCTGCTGTTCATTGCATCGCATACATTCATCCATCACTATGACAATATCCGGTTCAGTCCTCCGGATCCGATCATCGGATGTCGAGGATATAAGAAATGAAAAGAAGTTGGGAGAAAGCGACGTGAGAAGCACCTCAATGAAGTTGGAACTAACCGTACCCAGTACTTGCTACCACTTACTCCGTAGACTAATTCTGCTGTGCATTTTGCTACGTAATTCCGGCGCAGTCGCAATCATTCGACACAGATATAAAATATGACCAGACATGTTTCCGGTTCCGTTTTCATTCCCAACCGTCTTCCGTTTCCTGGCACTCGTGCCATGAAGTACGGTTGACAACCATGCAGAGAATTACTTCCCAATTTCCACTTTTATCCTTCTACATTTTTCTCGAGTAGAAAGTCAACTTTTCGGAAGTGACTGACGTGTGAAAGTATTAGTCAGCTCTCGAATCAGCAGGGATGGCAGCACGTTGCGACGGTACACAGAAAATCACTTTCTGCGAGCATGACAGAACTTCTCACATCCGGAAGCAACAAGGAAATGACCCTCGTCCTTTACGTGAACAAAAATGGCGTCCAACGTCCCCGTTCAGGGAGCCGGGCCTAATCTGGCGCGGATTGCTCGAGATATGTTCCATCCAACTGTTTTGAGAGGTGGAGAAACTGCACACTGCTGTTGCTTGTGTCTGACCCAACGCTTTGCCTAGAAACTGCCTCTGTCTGATGTGATGCGTTCCTGCTTGGGCGGTACACGTCGCTCCACGAGTTTCCCCAGGAGACAACATCTACCTTACGGTCTACCACCAGGCAGCTTACGCCACCACGTAAGGCCTGGGAGTCCATCCGTACTTATCATACTCATTGCTGTAGTCCGCTGATCTGCGTGTGGCCATAATGTTTGCTACGTGTCGCGATAGATCGATCCTACGCCGTGAGAATTTGGACGCGCCACCGTTGCCATCCTTGATGAACGCTAATATAGTAGGCATTTTGTTGGCAGAAAATTGTTGATGGGTTAGATTGATTTTCTCTCTCCTCCCCAATAGTCTCTTCTTACTACTGCAATATTTCGTCACAAGCAAAATTTTCTCAAACATCCTAACCGAGAATTTCTCGTCCTCAGAACAGGTCAGTGGACCGAGTCACTTTTGACTTGAGCCCGTTCTCCTCCATTCTTCCGTAGTCCAAATGACTGAAGTCTGAGCTCGAGTTTCAATTTTGGTGTTCAATTCCGATCTCATTTCGCCACACCTCTCTATCTCTAGTCACAAATCGACGTGGAAATCTCGGATGGAGCGTAAGCAGTCCATAAATAATGCGATTTTCGGCTGAATGAATTCAAGGAGCAGACTTAGTCTAAAAGTAGTGCGGAACTCTTGAGCAATTCTCGACTTAATCCGAGACCACCAAGTTGGCAAACTTAATGGTGGAAGTGTACAAATTAGTGAGATGATCGAGTGATTTATTCTGCCAAACAGTGAACTGAGAAAGAAAAACATTTCTAATAGCTTCATTTATGGCAGCACTCGTTCCTGCCAACGATGCATCGATTTCTGATGTCACCAATTATCGACCATCTCTTTTGCCTTTGTCTCTTTATTCCACTTATCAATGCTAATCACTAGCGCAATCTTCAAACTTCTTTTTATCAGAACTGGAAAGTTCTCTCTCGGAAGTTCCACGTCGCACAAATTCAGACGTCAGATCTGGAATTTTTTTTACGAAAGAGTCGCCTCAGCTGTTGTTCATAGCTTTTCATCAATAAAAGACATATCTTCTTGGCCATCCATGCTTCATTACTGAACAACGCAGAGCAGAGCCTGAAGCAGCGTCAAGATTGAACCATTGACACACTGACACGTGTTGCTTCGCAGTCACCGCAGATTTCCTCTAAACAGTTTCCCGCTGAATGTGCACATCCCAGTAGACGGAAATGTCCCGCTGGACAAGCCCTTTTGACATGTCTCTTCTATTCCGGAAAAGCCGTATTTTACCATCTGTTGCTACTCCCATCCCTGGCGTAATTCCTTTTTCCATTTTTTGCCTTGTAATGATTGAAATTGTGAACTGGAACGTTTGCGTTGTATTTCGTTTTGGTCAGTTAGACTATTCCATCGTTGCCTTTTTATTAGTTTCCGGTTTACTTGAGCATCGTGAACTGATCATTCAGTTGTTTATTCCAAAAGGCTGACCATTGAACGCATTGGTATAAGTTAGTTTTTTGTATTATGCTATGTATAAGTTGATGTTTTCTCACTTGCAGGAACGCAAAAATGGCATCTTTCTTTGGAAACATTCAAATTGCACCTCCTATTGAAGTATTTTACATGAATAAAATGTACAATGATGAGCCATCAGAACACAAAGTTAACCTAACTGTTGGAGGTATGTGAAGATTCAGTTTAAAAGGAAAGAAAAATGTCTTTAGGCTCAGGATTATTAAGGGGCTATTGTTTTTCAGGTGATTTAAGATTTTCTTTCACTATATTTACCGGTATATTTTGCATTACGTTTCAGCATACCGTACGGAAGAAGGTAAACCATGGGTATTTCCAGTGGTACGTGAAGCAGAAAAACGGCTTGCGGAAGATGAATCCCAAAATCATGAATACTTACCAGTGCTTGGTTATGAACCATTCTGTAATGCAGCTTTGGAATTAGTCCTTGGAAAAGATTCGCCTGTAATCAAAGCTGGAAGAGTTTGTGATTTAAAGTTTAAAAGAGAAAGTTTCACATCATATTGAAGAACGTTATTGGACTGAAGCAAATAATAATAGTGCTGTTGTTAGAAGTAGGTTATAACTGCTCGATTCATGGCTTTGTTTCTTTCATACTCTCTGAAAAATTTTAGGCTATTGGTATACAGTGTCTTTCCGGAACGGGTTCTCTAAAAGCTGGTGCCGATTTCCTCAATTTTGTGCTCAAAATGAAAACAGTTTATATTTCCAAACCAACTTGGTGATTCCTGCATTCTTTGATTTTTGATATCGTCAAGAGTCGTACTTTGGAAACCCACTGCTTAGGTTTCTACGACTATGGGATGGAGCGTAAGGTATTCAGAGTCCGAAAATTCTAAAACTTCGTTTTTTTAGTCACTCAAGGTTTGATCAGGCAATATTTTTGCCACATAAAAACAAAAGGGTTGAAAGTGAAAAAAGTGTCTTCAAAAAATATCATTCGTCGGTGTTTGAGACACGTGCTTCTAAGACAAAATATCGCTATTTAAGCTCTAATGTTAAGCTGAAGCATGTTAATTATTACACCAAATTTTCCCACTGCACTGCTTCCGATTATTTTCTACTATTCGAATTTAAAAGAGACAATTCTAAATGAAGTTTTTCAGGGGTAATCACAAATTAATATTTGCAAGATCTGGTTTTACGGATATACGGGAATACTGTTACTGGGATTATCTGAATCATTGCATTGATATAAAAAATATGTTAGCTGATCTTGAGACTGCACCGGAGAAGTTCTTTTTGTCTTTTTTATTTTGTTTGATAGTATCACTAAATCAAGTAAAAGTTTTGTTTCGAGAACCAAAACAAATGTTTTAAATTCGACAAGTCTCACAGTTGAAGTTGGCTATTCTCTGCGATAAAGCATTGTACAATTTGAAATAGAGTTTTGAGGAAAAGAGTAATGCTCCAAGATTTATGCAAAGGTTCATGTCTTGGATACTAGTTTTAACCATTGGATCAGTTTCATCATGTGCATGTTTCTTATCTTCACTGAAGATGGGGTCCTTTTGCATAAGATTCACAAATTAAAATTGTATCCATATGCAGAATTTTTTAATAAAATTTAAAAGTGAATGTTTTCTAAAACTAGGTTAAGTGCTCTTTGTTTCAGTGCAATAGTAGTTTTGCATTGTTGCGCTCATAATCCAACGGGTATGGATCCTTCTCATGACCAGTGGAAACAAATTGCGGAAATCTGCAAGGTCTGTTTTAAAATTAAACCATTATTCAAACAGTTAAGTTCCGATTTAAATTCCATAATCATATCTCGATAAATTTTAAATGTACAGTGCGAAATCTAGTACTTCTTACTTTTCTCTCCATTAGAGAAAACGACTTTTTACATTCTTCGACCTTGCCTACCAAGGCTTTGCAAGTGGTAATCCAGAAGCGGATGCTTGGGCTGTGCGTTATTTCGTTGAGCAAGAACTGGAGGTGTTTTGTGCACAATCTTTTGCCAAAAATTTTGGCCTTTATAGTAAGTTTCGTATTTATTGATTATATAATTAGTTAAAGTTCAAATTAGAAATAAAAACAATAAATAATAATGTTCTAAAATGTGAAATAAGGCGTACTTGTTTTTAAACGTCATTGTTCACTTTCGTTCCTTGATACTTTTGCTATTTTTTGGGATTTCTCAAACATTTTAGATGAACGAATTGGTAATCTGACAGTTGTAGTATCGGATCCGTTAGTACTAACAAGTTTCAAGTCGCAGATGTCACTGATTATTCGATCCAATTGGTCTAATCCTCCCAGTCATGGTGCAAAAATTGTGCATATGATATTAACGTCGCCAGACATGCGTACTCAATGGCATGATGCTATTAAGGTAAGCTATTTTTTTTTTTTTTACTAATTGTCGTATTAGGAGCAACTGACATAAATAAGAATTAGAAGATTAACGTATGTGGAATGATGATGTAATTAATAAACTAGTGTTTAAAAAAAAAAGGATATTTACTTTATCCAAACCAAGGTTACGATTATAAGAAAGTCTGCATCTAGATCTGAAGGATGGGAATAAATGGTACATCGTCTTTTGTGGGTGTAAGGTATAGTTTTTTTTTACTTAATATTGATTTTTCCCTAATTGTCATATCTCTTAATATCATTCCAGGCGATATCTCTGCGTATAAAAAGTATGCGGCAAGCATTACGAGAAAATCTGGAAAAACTTGGCACTCCTGGAAGATGGAACCATATCACTCATCAAATTGGAATGTTTTCGTTCACCGGTCTTAACGGTATGCTCTTGTTTTTGGTTTTTACTTTTTTTCTAGGTGGATTAAACAATTACTACAATAAAAGCATGGACAAACGTATAAGAGAAGGGTTCACGACAGAAATGTAGTTGCCTTCTTGGATTTCCTTTTTTTTTTTTTTTTTTCATAGAATTATAATTTGGCTTTATTAAGGAACTAGGGAAGATAGGAAAATTTGAATAATTTTTTTCTCAAATTTTTCAGCAGAACAAGTTGATCATCTTGTCAAGAAACACAAAGTATTTTTGCTAAAGGATGGACGAATAAATGTCAGCGGATTAAATTTTGAAAATGTTGAGTATGTTGCTAAAGCGATCCACGAGACAGTTGCTAACATCAAATAGTGATGCTAAATTTTTGTACTTTTTAATGAAGATTGAACGGTGAGAGAGTTAATCATCAAATTTTTAATCCGAAAGGTGGAAAGATAGAATCCGAAACAGCCGTAGTTCAAAATATACATCTTTTGATCATTTGCACATGTTTCTGTATTCTTTTTCTAGCAAATATGGATAAGAACTTACACCTTATAAGGCAAATTCATTTATATTACATGTTCCAGACCTAGTCTTCTTGCTCCATTTCTAATTTTTTCCATTAGCATATAATATTTTCAAATCTTACAGGCTTCATCTTTTCTATGGTTCTTTTTCAACAGATCTTTTAAATGCTCCCAATCATTTTTTTATATGCAAAAAAAAAAATCGTCCCTCCTTCATCTGCCATTTCAGAATGGCTTAATCTGTTTAACATTTGATAACTGTAAGATTAAATGGTGTTATATAATTTTCGAAATTTTAACAAATGCCAAAAATGAAATTCAACGTTTTGTAAGTTTTGTTGAATCTCAATATTGTGAAATAGATAAATTGGGCATAAATTGTGAAGAATGCAGAAAATAACAATAACAGTTTGGAAAATAATTTTAAACAATGGATTTAATTGTAGATTTGTTGTTGTATTTTACTTTGGAAAGAAAATAAAAGCTGCACAATAGAGAACAATTATTGGACTAGTCATGCTATGATGCGATGAGCGGATGTTTAAGAAAGCCTGATTATCGGATAAATTGTATTGTGTGATGATACAGCGAATTAGTTTTCCGCTATCCATTGAGAGAATTTCTTTTGAAAAATCAATTTTAGTCTTGACCTAATATGACTATTACAAAGGATATAACTGAGTGCAGGAAAAGATTCCCAAAAGGCAAAGAGTGCTTTGTATCGATGTACATGCAGTCCAGATGCAGTATTCATATGAGATGCTTAGGAGAGAAGAGAAAGGTGCCGAGTTGTTTCTGAAGTAGCTTTTCATTTCCTTTGAGAAGTTTTCGACAGTTGGCAAGTCTGATTTCTTGCTAACAGATTTTACAGTTCTCCGGAACTGGTGGCTGATAAGAGAACTGGGGAATGCTATAAATGTTGGCAATAAATTGAGAATTGAAAGGGTATGAAATGGAGTAGCAAAGAGTGATGAATTTGGTTTATGTCATCATATATGAAAGGGAAGTTATGGAAACGAGAAACATATTCAATCTTTATTTAAACAGTGAAATGAATGAACGAATTAAGCGGTCGTTACAGAATATAAGTGCAAGAATAGAAGTGTAAATAGCAGAAAATAAAATTGTCAAATTAGAAGATGGGACTTGGCTTGCTGATAGATCTCTATCTGATAAAAATCAGTTGCTAGAACAGCTTGTTTGAATCAAGCAAGCGTTAAAGTGCCTCTAAATAAAACTGAAACAGACAAACGGTCTTAATTTAAGAAGCAAATTCTGCATAAGAGAAATTGTTGTTAAATTTCTTATAAAAATGATTAATATAAATTAGCAAGCAGTTGGTGCAACTGTTGGTAGGAGAACAATTTTCACACTACTTTTACCAGCAATCAGCGCTTGAACGTATTCTAAGTCTTCACCTTTGACCAGTTCGTCTTCCACGTAGATAATTTCATCACCCACTGATAGTACTGGTGCCAGGGATGGTAGTGATACTCGAGATATGAAAATTCCTTGAAATGATAAGAATAAGATTTAAACACTGACTATAAAAAGTACTGGTTGTTTGTTTTCTTTCTCAGATTTTAAAATGATTCTTGTTATGTTACTTGAATCTTGATTCTTTAAATTTTCCTTTTGTCTTCTGGACTGATTAGATGCTAGAAGAGTAAGTTTATGGAAAGTTCAACTTCCAAATCTCTCTCTGCCCAACATCAGAAAAGAAAAAACGTACCACGTTTCTGATTAAGTACTCCAGTGGCGATATAAAAGCCGAATGGTCCTGGTTGAAGTTTTTCAATCAGCACAATTCGTAGTCCTCGGTGATCCAAAGCAATCAGTTGTGCTCGTACAGACGGCAGTTGTGCTCTAAAGGGTAAAAGTAATGAGAAATAATTAACTTCGTTCCCGATATACTCGGTGCCAATGTTTGTCCTGGAAAATCTTAGAAAAAAAAATCAAAAATTGTGAATTCTTTTAATGTATCAATAAGTACCGATGAATCGATGGAAAGTACTCATTTATGTAACTTTTAACTAATTTCGAATCAGTTCCACTTGATGCACGACCGACACTTTGTGAACGACCTGTGAAGCCTGTTTTCTGGATTCTCCTGTAGTTTGCAAGTTCAGATGAGTTCAATATTTCTGATTGTTTGTCATTTCCAACATTTGAAAATACAAAAATTTGAAAAATCTACAAGAATTTTAAGGAATAATTGAGATGGGTTGCCTATCTAAGTTTTTTGCGTGGTCACCTTCATTTGTCACCTGGTTAGAAAGGAACTTTTCTAGTGCTAGTCTGTCATTCGGAAGCAGAACAAAGAAGTGTTAATTAGAAGGATCCGCTTCAACTTATTTTACGCCTCGATAATATTTCAACTACAAAATTGTTAAAAGAACAGACCTTTGCCTGCCGAAAGCGATTTGTTGGGTATTGCTTACATCATACATGGCATAATCGGCTGGTAATTCCGGAAGACGACGTCCGGTGAAGCGTGTACCACTGCTGAGAAAACTTCGTGGATCATAACTTACCTCTGTGTTGCTAACATTATCAGCACTACGCATCAAGTAACGGTTAAATGTAACATCGTCTTCTTCCTAAAACATTAAAAAGTAACTGGAGTTAATTTCTTCCAAATTAAACTTCAATTTCAAAATTGCCTGTTGGACAATTTTTGGAACGCTTTCTAAGAATCTGCAACAATGTATAGCTTATGTAATTGCGAGAATTAACTATGTTCATTAATGTGTCTCTTTAATTTTAATTTGGCTATATATTTTGTTTACATTTGTACATGCGTGTGTTGTGTTAATTTACATTAATTTGTTAATTATTAAGAATTAGTGGCAACGCGCTATGTTTATAAATTTCAAAGCGAAACACGAAAGGTGAGTGAATCTTGTCTGAGTTGATCATGCTAAGAAAAAAACAAGTTGATATCTAACTTCTTGCATTACCTCACTAGTAGTGGTATCGAAAGGGTAAAAATTGGATTTATATCTAAGCCTAAGCCAATTAATAAACTTATTAGTTTAATTGGTTTATTAATTGGCTTAGTGCTTTCGACAACTTCCTTCTGAACATTATTTTGTTTGTTCTCAATTCTGACCGTATATGCTGGATAAGAACAGTCGATGGATCCACGGCGTACTTCTAACGCTGTCGATTGACAGTGCATACCACGTGGTAATGATGATGAACGATTATGGAAACGTCGTATCAATCGTAGAGATGAATCCTGAAAGCAAAAGGGAAGAGCTTCAACGATTAGCTATCTAAGTATATTTTGTAGAAGTTTAAATTTTTGAAAATTTTTCTATTATTCAAACGAAATAATGCGGTCGCAGAAGTGTACTGTTATCAAACATTGTGATCAATTTACACTAATAAAGAAGAAACATGACACTAGAAATTTATCACAATTTGATAAGCCTTATCTATCCGATATGTTAAGATCAGTAGTGCGAGTAATAATAACAATATTGTACGTTGTTTTGTAAGCACAAAAGAGGATAGATACATTTGAACGTGTGACACGCTGATCATCGTTACGTCTAAGCCTAGTCATGACGACGGAATAGGCTGGTGGTGATTGAGGTAGGGGCGCCGAAGTAATGCCATCTAGTGCGTAAGTTCCACGTTCATGTTGTTCTGGACGTTGCTGCAGTGGACGGTTACTATAACCTGAAATAATGGTAGGATTACGGATTATGAAGTCCAGTTAAGCATATAAGTAAATGTTTCACGTGCCAGTTTCAGTTTCACCAAAATGAATGAAATTAATTGTAAAAAAAAAATGAATGATATCAATTTGTGAAATCTTTCAAAGTTCAAAGCTTAAAAAAAATTCAGAAGTTCATTTTAGGAAGAAGTTTCGAATGGAAAGAAGAAGTTAGCTTCAAATTTCTTCTATTAAATTTCAAATGAGAGAAATTTAAACGGTTCACTGATTTGCATCGTCTGTATTAAATATCCACTAATCCAATTGATTTTCATTTCAATCCATTACATCAATTATAAAAATCAAACTAAAAGTCAAAGGTCACAGGAAAACTATTTTAAAATACTGTCATTGTTCTTTGTTAAAAAGCAATGATGTTCATCGGTACCGAAATGATCGTTGATAACGCCATGTTGTTGAACTGATGGCGCCATGACGCTACGATCATTCGTGTCATTCGTGACATCACTGCTACCACCGACTGTTTGATCGAGATTGCTGATCGAGAGTACTGATGTTGCTGTGGTGGGACGATGGGAATAATTGATGCTAGCACTATTAGCACTGGCTGCACTGTTATTATCCCAGCCAGATGCAGAAGACGTTGAGCCATCCGTCGATGAGACCTTTTCAACAGGTAATAGAAATGATGTAAAAAAATAGGCCTTTGAAATCAAATAGTCTTATCGGGAGAATTTGACCCCAGATATTCGATGGTATCGCATACTGTTTTTTGGCTACTTGGACAGTAAAGGCTACTGTTACCAAACATTTATTTAAGCTATTTATTTGTGTTATTTAACTGTAATATGATCCTTACTGGCTATTTCCTCATTCAAATTTACTTATTATTCATGAAAAAGTCATCATTTAAATAAATCTGAAATCTCATTTGCAGCGATTTTTCATTTTTTTTTCCTTGGAAAGAATTCGAAAATTTTGAATCTAATTTTTATAATCAAATTTGGAATACTTTCATACCTGAAACAAATTCCCAGATATAATTCAAACATTTTTCTACTTTTTACAGTAGCTAAATTTGATACCTGATCGGCAAACCGTACACGGTACTGCTTTCCGTTTTTCGAAGTTTGCCCAATAAAACTTGCTTGTAATCCTTGTGATAAGCGTCTTTGGCATAGCGATGCTGATGAATTTCCGTGCACTCTCCTGAATTTAAGGAAAAGAATAGAAAATTAAATTTTAATTCATTTTCCTTTTTTATTTATTTCCGATGTGCGTTATCGGGAAAATTTACCCACATATCAAACTTTACCCACAAATACTTGAAATTTGCTTTTTTTCTTTTTGAATAAAATTTTTCATAAAAGGCATAGCAAGCAGAATTTTTAAGGACAATACAATTTCAGCAGGGAAAATTTCATTGACTTATTGCAAATTCTAAATTGCAAATGAAATGATACCATGCACTTTCCGGTGTTAAATGCTCTCGATAAGTTAGAAATTCAGCCTTACGCTGCAGCTTCTTCGACTTGTTGTCGAGAAATGCGACGCCACCGACGTGTCGCGGTGATAACTGGTTATCAGAATCGGCGCATATACCTGAATCTGTGTCACTATCGCCCGGTGCTTGAGGTAACTGGCCACCTGCAAATCGTTTTTTTTTTTTCAATTTTTAAGCAGGGAAAAATCTCTTGTCAACTTATCATCATGACATATTTGCTTAGTTTCCTATCCAACAAATTTAAAATCAAGCCTAAGCTTTCTCCAACTAACTGAAAATAAACTTGATTTTGCCCCATCTGACTTGTGCTCTGAACACCTTTCATCTTGGTCACCTGAAGTTATTGACATTGGTCAGCTAATATGCTAATAATTGCAAAATATTCACTTAAATTTCTGCGCTAAAAATCAGCACTTATTAACACTTAACACTTCTTTCTAAAGTTTTGTGCAATAAATTTTATTTGTTGTCGCAAATAAAATAAAATTACTTTTTGTTAAACCTTTTTTTCAAAAAATTTTCCTTTAATTTTTCTCCTTTTTTTTTAAACAATAAATTTTATTTACAACAAATTTGCTGCCAAAATGTTGCAAAAAATGATAAACATATTCGTTATAAATATTTAACAAAACGTTTCTTTAATTGTACAAAAACTTCTGAAATATTGCAAAATAGAAAGGTAAAAAATTAATTTCATTTAGAAAGTTTATTTGTGGACAAAAAAGAAAGCGAAGAAAAGAAGAACTGGAAATGGAAGATGATAGGCAAAATGATGTTCGGAATGAAATTCTGAACGAAAACCTATTAAACGATTCAAGAAAAGTAGAATGGATGAAAAATAAATGATTGTGACGAAGGATGTTGCTGAAAATGAATGAACTGATCCCTAATATTTATTATTACTCCTTCCTTATCAGCGTTTATCATACCTTATCTTTCTTTGTGAAGTATCATTTATTAACTCTTCTCTTAACAGAGCAAATTTAGAATATAGTCTAAATAAATAAAGCAAAGTAGAAGACAGTTGAAACTATTTTATAAATAGTGCTTTTCTTAGATTAGCTACATAATTCCGTGAAGTTATTACTGATATGATAATAACGGTAAATTATTAATTAACAAATAAATCTGAAGCACAGAAGAAGGAGAAATAATTTAACATCTAATAAATAGCACGAAAATGGGTATGTTGGATGGAACGTGCAAGACATGAGAAATGGTAAATCCTAAAATAAAAAATTACCAGGTGTAGTCCTTGAAAGTTGCCCAAATTTTACATTTTGTCCGTGTGGATACTGTAATTGATATGTTTTTGGCTTTGGTGGTGGTACTGGAGGTGTTTTCGAATTAGTTGTTGCCATTATTAATTGTTGAATTTATTTAGTAGCCTACCTGAAATGACTAAATTAAATTTCCATTAAAATTAAATTTAAATTTCTCTTAATTGCATATATTATGTATTTCATGAATGATCCAAACAGATATTTCATTAAAATCATTTACATCAATAAATGACGATAACAATAAGTAATAGGTTAAAATTTTTATTAGTATTATTTACAAAAGAAAAGGGATTTATCATTTCAAGAAAAAACATTTAAAAAAAGTATTTGAAAATGCCAGACAATCATTTAGTGATTTAATTTCAAAATTTGAAATTCCAAAAAAAAGGAAAAATCTTCTACACCTAGGAAAGATGGTATAGCATCCTTTTTTTCGTTACAAGTGAAATTCTTCAATGCTCAAAAACATAGTAACATGTGAATGTATTAACTAAATTTAAAATTATCACTTTAAAACACTGATAAAAGCCTTATTCTATTAAGGAGTATTATCATAAATATTTCAGCGAATATGATTCAATAATTAAACTGACAAAAATTCCTCAAATAATAAGTCATTCTTTTGAATTTTGGCAGTATCATAGAGGAGATAAACTTTTGCATGAAATAATAGACATTTTATGACTTGAAAAAAAACTTTTTCTGTCTCTTTTTTTGTGGATAACAAAAGATTAAATAGTTTGAGCGTTTCTTCATGTTATCTCGTTTGAATTTTCATAAATTCATTTTGTCTAGATTTTACTGAATAACTTCTCAGCCAATTAATAATCCCTTAGTTGATTAACTGATGAAATTAATTGGCGTACATGTTTTCAATACTTAATACCAGTTGCTTAAAAAGCGAATTTATAGTAAAGTTGCGAAGTTTTGCTGTAAAATAAAATTTAACTACTTAATGGAATTTGCTATTAGCATGAAGACAATTTGGGAACATTTTGGGAAGAGAAGTTTTATTTTTTCAAATTATTCGATCACTTGATAAAATCTATGATTTCCATTTACCGCACTGTGCAGAATAGTAGCATCCTAATCATTCAAGCTTGACAATCAAATTATTTGATTTAATCACTTGATATCAGCTGCAGTAATTATCAAAATGGTCTTATTTGAAATGGTGAGAGAAGCTCTTTCCTGTTCTCGAGGTGATAAATGTAGCAAGAAATGCAGTCAACAATATGATTTAGTAACTTTTTAGGCTTTATTCCACAATTCGAGCATTCAGTTTCTGCGCACTTTTCCTCTTTTCCGCACTCATTTTCCAATGCCAATTTGCGAATATTTCAGTTGAATAGCGCCTTTCACAAACATTTGTGTGTCATGTCGTGCTACCGAATGAAACTTTTAAAACATTATTAAACATCTCATTTCTACATTCCCTCCAAGGAGCAAATATTTGACGAATGAACTGTGTGCAGAGGAAGAAAGGGAAGCTCTGTGAACCACTGACTTGAGTTCGTCCTTTCTGAGTAAGCATTTGGAAGGAACAAACTTGGGTCGAAAAATTGTCTGAAGATGCTGCTGCAGTAAGGAAGAGTGAGTTATCTTATTAAGACAGGAACTGATGGTAAGCATGAATTGTTATGCAGTAACTCCCGGGAGCGACTGCAAGCCATGCTGGATGAACTCGAGAAAAGCGTTGATACATCTATTCCATCCATAGCTTGGGAAATCTTCTCTCAAACAAAGTATAAGTATCGATCTAGACAGGGTCTTTCCTGCTTCCCTGTTTACCACTGCATCGATATTCACAATATGAGACAGCATATCCGGTATTCTCGGGAAACATCCGGAAAAATTCGAGTCACTTCACTTCTCTATAACTGACTCCAGTTGATCCGCTTAAGTGGAAAGGACTTAAATTCATCTCAACATCGGTGCAAAACTCTATTCAACACAGAGGACGAGAGTGAACAAAAAAACTAAACCGCGATTTTCGTGAAAAGACTTAAATTATAAAAAACATCGATCTTAGGATTATTTTCCGAATTCGCAAGCAATACAACAATGAACCCGGCAAGTTAAACTGCTTCGATGCTTTACTTTTCAACTTTTAAAAACAAATTTTCAATATTCATGAAGCAATCAGCTGATGGATGAAATATAAACAAAAGGAATCTACACGGAAGAGAAAATAAATAAATGTTATTAAAATATTTTCATATATCTATATCTCAGTTTACATTTTTTAGGAAAAAAAAATAACATCAAATTTCTAAAAATTAAGCTCATTTTATTACTACCAAATTTTAAATTTCCAAAATTTAAACCATATTAAGGTGGTATATGAGATGTTGCGGACAAATGAAATTTGGCACTCTCTAATTAATCCACAGTTTTAACCTGCGTCTAATTAATGTAAATTAGTTATTGTCACCATTATTGGATGAAACAAAGGAGGAAAGAAAAGAATTCGTGATTATTCTTTCTTCGAAACAGTCTTTTCAACAAAGAAAAATAAAAGACCATTATTATTGTTATCTGTAGAATTTGCAAATAATTTCCAGTGATCACCACGACTTCTTCTGGGGTATGGGATAAATGCCGGAGCGGGAAAAATCGCTAAATTATCAGTCCAAACCGTTTACTTTTTCTTGTACTGAATTTTCATACTAAAACGACCTGAGAATTTCCAACAACGTTGTTATTGATTACATCATTTTGTTTGAAATAAAACTTTTACTTCAAAGTTATTTCATTCAGCAAACTGAATTATCATGCAACTGAAGTGACCAATAATAATACGCAAATTCATGCAAACCATAAAATTATAAAGTTCGTTCTGTTTGATTGTGAGTTGACACTTCAAATGTCCATCTTTTAATGTGTTTCAGTTCTAGAAATTTTTCTTAAAAAGAGAGATTCTTCAGTAGAATAAATCTGAACAAACAGTAGGGGAAAAAGAATGTTTCAATGATAAATATCAATAACATTCATCAGTAGCAGCCTGAAACAGATCATTAGAAATACATAATGAATGAAGAGGAAGGAATGATGTCTTAGATGAGAAAATTGCAATGCCAACTTGTTCATCGTTTAATCTTTCAAACTTTCACACATGTTACATTTTTAAGAATTAAATTTTTCCATTTCAATATATTATGCAAATGGAAAGTTTAGAAAGAAATGGTACAGTCTTAATGAGCATGATTATTGATAAGATTGGCAGGAAAGAATCTTGATATCATCAGGATTTTATGTTATACATTGCTAGGCAAATCTTTCCGTTCTCACTTGTTTTAATTTCGAATAACTTTTAGTTCTATATGAATTATTAGTTGAATTTCCAAAAGCTATGAAGAAAGCTGTTGCTAGTAATTAAGCATGACAATATAAACCACTCTCAAGAAGTTTTACTGGTTTCAAAAATCTTGGAATAGTCAATCCTATTACCATCCTGGGGCATTTTGCTCTCACCTTTTTTAAATCATTACTTCGTTGTTTAGCAAATATTATTTTAAACCGTTAGCAACAAATTGAAGTCTAAGTTTTGAAATTTAAATTATATTTTTGGAAATTCTACAGTTGTTCGGGAGCTAATCATTGATAAATAGTTTGCTGGTGAGAAAGAGAGAGAGAGCGAGGAGAGGGAAGGAAGGGGTGAGAAAGATGACGACAGTTAAACTTATTTTGAAAGGAAAAGTTTGAATGCGCCAATCAATTTATGCATTCATATGCAACAAACTTAAACGAATTGCAGGAAAAGGAAGGAGAGGAAAAGAAAAGAATGCTGAACTTAGTTAGACTGATAGATGGAACTATTTGAAGAAGCAATAGAAGTGAGCAAAAATAAATAACAACATTAAGAATGAACTGAATTGAATGAAAAGCATTTGCGAAGTTTGGTTCCAAGGTTTGAGTGAACAAAAAAGCAAATTACGATATATTAGAGAAGTTGAATTTCTTTAACTTGCACAAGCTTATCATATTACTAGCAATAAAATCAGACTTTTGGAGCCAAATTAAAGCTAAATTTCAAACTACGTTTGGTTGCGCTTAATTCAATTTAAATTAAGTTAGGTAAATTAGTCAAATACAATTAGTTGCATATAAACAATATGATGAGCAGTTCTAAAAGACCAATGAAATCGTATTTATTCGAAAAAGAATTTTATTCTGTTAAATTATCAGTTATGACATTCATTTTAGGATTAACTTGCGCGAAAAAATGAACGATTTAACTAATAATTTAGCTCTATTGCACTTTTTTATGGTTTTAAATAAATATTTCCCTCAAAAGATTTTGTATTTTTTGTTCTCATATTTTTAACTCAGCCAAAAACAACATTAAATAGTTCTCAAAAAATTTTACTTTAAGATTCTTCTTTAAAAATATAATTCCTACTAAATCGTAATTCCATGATAGACATTGTAATGAGGGGTTCCTTGGACTAAATGAAAGCAAGTCTCATAGAAATAGGATTTAAAATCGAAATTTTTGGAATAATTACTCCGAAAATCCTGATTCTGCAATACCCTAGTTCTAGTGTAAATGGAATTCGTGAACTACCTCCGTCATATTCATCATTTCAATCCGGTTGATTTCCTCTTATTCATCCTTTTTTTTTCAGCCTAATTTCACTTATTTGTTATGAAATAAAATATATTCGTAATTGAGAACTTGAAGGATTCAACGAAAGAACTAAGCAAACATGATCCATTTAGGTACATTTACTTATGCTTAATTTCAATCAAATCAAATTTTGGCACTATGACTGACGAACTAACAAATAATTTTATATATATATATTTTTTTTTCAGAAAACGAAAGGAAAAAAAAGATGCCAAGACTTTGAAAATTGAGAATTCATTTATTTAAAGTTTAGAGTTTTAAAAAATAAACTTTGGAATAGGAAACATTTTTTTGAGTTTTGTTCATTGGTCTATGCAGTGAATATAACTTTATTAGTTTATTGAGCTAGTAAATGTTAATAATATTAATTTCAGAATCTTAAAAGTTCGATTAGAAGGATATATTTGAGGCTCGAAAAGCTGAAAATATTATTTAGATTTAGGTTGCAAAGAAAAAAACATTATGAAATAAATGGGTTTGAAAAAGGGCAAAAAACAAAATTAGTGTAGATTCATATTTGATCTCATGTAATTAATTAAAACATTCTCTTGAAAAAGTAGTGCTTCCTTGGAACCGGAAATTATCTCAGGAATATACATTTATAATATGTTCAAAAATCTTCCGTTAATTAATGATTATTTGTCATTAATTGCTAACCGTAACTCCACCAAAAATCCAAACTGACAGAATTGTGAACAGTTCCTTAAGGATTTCTAGACAGCAAAGTTATTTTGGAAAAATTTGGCGAAAAACTCTTTCAAAATAATTTTTGTTAGAGATTCATTTCCAGTGTATACCTTAAACGACTTTTCGAAATAATATTGAGTTCCTTTTTTTTTCTTACTCTTCTTAACTGGATATATTCAGGAGCCACTGTGATGGATAAATTGAACACTATAATAAAAAAAAATGAAAAGAAATTTTGTAAATTTGGAAAAGTACTATTAAAAGATCATGTTATTACCATAATTTTCTCAATCAGTACAGGCAAACAGATCGTGTCCTTCATTTCCTATTAGCCTAATAATTAACAAGTTTACGTGTAAAATTGCTACTGTACGTAAAGCGAAATATCATAAAATGTCGTAAAATAAGCATAGAGAAAAAGCAACTAAAAACAGTTATGGTTAAAGTTATCGTTTTAGCAAATAATGGAAGAAAATTTGTCTGTCTTTCCTTGCAAGCTTCAGAAGGTGCCAGAAAAGTGTTAATTCCCTGATTCATTTNAAATTTGTCTGTCTTTCCTTGCAAGCTTCAGAAGGTGCCAGAAAAGTGTTAATTTCGGCACTGATTCATTCATAGCAGTATCATTTCATCACCATATGATAAATATGGCCCTTTTACAAATACTTTTTTTTGTCTGCATTAAATTTGTCAGACGAAAACTTTTATAACGAAATTCCTGCTCTAAAACATCTTACTATCATTTTTTAGTTTTCTGCATGTTGATAAGAGTGATAAATGCTGATAAAATGAATGAAAGGATCTGATTTAGGTATAATCCGGAATGGACAGAATCATTAACAGATCCCTCAATCAGTTTATTAATTCACATGTATAAATAAATTTTTCGAATCAAGGAAAATAAGTGGAAGATGTGCGGATGTACGGCATCTGAATAAATTAACAGCAGAAGTGATTTTCTTTTTTTTTTTTCTGAATGAAAGAACGTTTTTTAGTTGAAAATTATTATCCGTCCACTGGAACATCAATAAATCTATCCGTAAGATTCATTTAAGAATCTAAATTGTTGACAGAATATAATAATTTGGTTAGAAATTAAAATAAAATTATAAGAAAATGATAATAATGGATGATGTTGACCTGATGACGGAGAAGTGGTCAAAAGAAATGGAGGCCGCAGTGTATTCAAAAGAAAAGAATGATTATAAAAATGGCAGATGGATATTTTAATCTCAAATTGTAAATCATTTGGGTAATCCAAATACAGATGATAATATGTGTGATCTCAGAAAGAGATAAAACTTTATTATCAATTTTATCAGAAGAAGCTGATGCAAATCTACTCCTAGCATCCATTTTCAGTATTGATTCATAGAAATCGTTTGAACATACAATGAGATAGAAATATCTATTAAGGATCATTTTAGATTCATTTACATTAATAGCAACATGAAAAACAATCAGCAGAAGAGTTAGTATAATTAGAAATGATAAATAATAGCAAGAAAATGCAGAGTTCAAAAATTTGTCTCGTTCAACTCTCGAGAAATAACTGCAAGAGAAGTTATGCTGAGCAGGAAATAGGAAAATAATTATGCTTAATTAAATTAACGGAAAATTTATTTTCATCCGTTTCATTTTTGTTTCTTTCATTTCCTTCAAAAAAAAAAAAAAAAAAAAAAAA
>RCAB01000628.1:0-31596 GCA_003640385.1 Setaria digitata | reverse complement strand
TTTTTTTTTTTTTTTTTCATTCCTCAAATATTTGATAAGTTAGTTGCTGAATAAACTAGAATTGACAATAACTGACGTCAAAAATTTGTTAATATTAACAAAATTTATACAAATTAGGTTCTTAAATTTATTTAGCTTAGAAGTAATTTTCTTTTTCCTCACCATTTTAGACGAATTATTTGTTGTATAATTGATTATTGGAATTTTATTTTACAGAATTGCCTATCAATCTCCTACTTTCCCATCAATTTAATATAATATCAATGAATAATTTAAAATCAAAAAACTCAATTATGATCAAAAATAATATGACTTTTACATTATTTAGATTTAGATTTAGACTTTTAGATTTTAGGTTAATTAGAGAATCGTTGATTTTGATAGTTCATTTTAAAAAATCATCAAACATAATTTCATTTTCAATAAATGCAAAAGAAATTATAACATTTTTTTTTTTTCATCTAATAACGGATGAAATTCTCGAAAAAATTAATGCATATAGAAACTGATTTAAAAATAATAGTTTCTTTTTTCATTTTTAATTAAACTAACAGCTAATAACAATGCAGTAAATAATTACCATTTGTATGTTCATTTTAAAATTAGTTTTAAGGAAAAGTTTAAGACATAAAATCTAAACAGATTTTACTTTTATATTTCTCGTATCATGTTTAAAATAAAAAAAATGTATTCTTTTTTTCTTTTTTTAAATTTTTGTTTAAGTAAAAAAAAAAAGATTATTCTGAACCAATTCATTATTTTTTCTTTCTTCTTTTTTTTTTACTTTGAAATATATGAATTTGAAATGGAAAATTTTCAACTAAATATTGTTAATTAAGTAGAACAGATAATTCTAATGAATGCCTGAATTAATTAATTTCGAATTAAATATCGTTTTCTAGTCTTCTTTTTGCTTACATTTAGCAACTGTTTGAGAAATTATTGCTCCGACAAAAGCCAAAAAAAGAAAAAAAAAAAAAAAAAAGAGAAAAATCTCACTTGAAAAAAGAATCGAAAGTTGAATTTGTTTATTAGGAATGAAATGAAACAAGTCAAATTGCAAATGACAAGCGAAAGTCGCTAATTTGACTCATCCATTAACCAGGCATTTTTTTTTTTTCCTAGTCCGATTTTCTTTCGTTTTTAAATTTTATTTATTTACACTTTTAATTTTTCAAATACATTTCATTATGATTTGCTCGTTCTTCAGTCCTACCAATTTCACTTATTAATGTGTACTTTGGTGCTTGACAATTTGTCAAATTTGCATTGTTCCTATTGATGAAAAGAAAGAATTTTTAATCAATTCTAAAATTTTTCAATCAAATTAATTCTTAATTAACGCATTAGCCTGTTTGCAATATTTTGAAATGATTAGTGTGTCATTGCGATTATTTCAAGTCTCAGAAAAATGGAAACTGAATAGAATGCTGGAAATTAAATTTGATTACTGAATAAAACAAAAAAGAAAAGCAAAGATATGACTATTTGAATGTTAAATAATTTTATTCCGCTTTGTTTATTATTATTATTATTATTTCTTTTTTTTTTTTAATCCTATTTCATTTTGTTATATTTATCCTGGTTCAAATCTAATCAATCTATCCTATTATTTTTTTTTTTTTAGTTTTATTTTATCGACTAACGAGAATAACAAATGGATAAAGATCCGGATAAATTCTTTTCTGCATCAATTTCTAGATATAATTTAAATTTGTAAATACTAAAATTTTTCTGCTCCATATGTTTGTTTATTGGCATAATTTTTTTTTTTTTTTTTTTGGTTTTTTTAAATATAATATTTTCGTTTTCTCTTTTTTTTTTTTTTTTTTTTTTTCTAAATCTAAATGCTAAGTCGTGTTTGTCAGGAAGATAGATGTTTAAAAAGTTTTTAAAAAAATGAATTTTGACGAAATGAGTGATTAAAAGGAAACGATTGCTTTTATATGAATTAAAAGTAATTAGACTTTCATGACAACTTTTTTCTTTTTTATAGCTTTCTAGCTTGAATTTTTTTTCCTTTAAATTTCACTCATTAACTAATTTTATAAAATTAAATTTTGTAATTGCGAACTGAAAGATGTAAATAGTAGTTAATTTTTTAACTGTAGCATTTTTTCTTGTTAAATTAAAGATAATTTCATTATTGGTGCTATCTGTTTGAGGTTTTCAAAAATTATGTAAAAAACGTGAACCATTAAAGAATTATAATCATTTAATCATTGAACAAAGATATGTTTTTTTTTTTTTTTTTTATCATTAAAAGCTGATAAACGATCCTTGTTCCTCCGCTTTGTTACCGTATTTGTTTAATTAGCTTTATTGATGAAAAAAAGATTTTAAATCAAATTTAGATGATATCCTTACATCATTATCCGTTAGCGTACACATAAAACATATAGCAATTGCGTGTAAAAAATATGAAACATGTAAGCATATATCATACATCAAAATAATATTTCTTATTAATAAAACCTGATAAAAACGTATTCCTCCTATATCCTGAGAAAGTTAACCTGAAAATTAGCTCTGTTCAATTGTATAAAAAAAAAAAAAAATTTCAGACTCGTTATCATAATCCAAGGCCAATTATCAGCACTCAACCGAATACAATCAACCGAATATCAATTGAAAATTCCCAAATATCATCATCAGTGATAAGTAATAATATTGGAATGAACAAATATCAATCAATAGATAATTCAAATACTGTTCAACAGCATCATGATTTACCAGGACCAAGTACTGAACGAAGGGTTTGTTGCATTTGTGATTAAAAAGAAATTTTTTAAGTAATAAATTTCATTTCAAACATTTCTGAATGGATCAAATGCTCAGTAATTAGCAAAAAAATTTTTTTTTTTTTTCAAATAAGTAAAAGAGAGGAAGTATGAGTGAAAAATAAAATTTAAGAGCATAATTTAAAAATTTCAATTTTTAAGATAAGATTTTTGCCGAGAGCTAAAACAATAACAAAAGAGGAGAATGAAAAACGGCTGAAATTTATCAGTACACATGGTAGCTTAACGATGCGAAGCTTCGATACAGGTCACGTGTCGGACGTGGAAGTAACGATGAAACCACTTAAGGACCGATCACGTTCCATGTCACCATTGAAGCAGCTCAAAACATATTCGTTCCGTTCCATAGCTTCAGAAGAAAGCATTCTTTCAGAAATGGTAAATAAGAATTTGCTATATTTTAAAATACTAAACAGTAATTTGAAATTAATTTGAAATGCTAAATAACAGTTTGATATATTTTGAAATGCTAAATAATAATTTGTTATAGCTTTTGTCATAATTTGTTAAGCAACAAAAATTTGATAATTTTTTTTTTTTTTTTAAAATATGNTAACAGTTTGATATATTTTGAAATGCTAAATAATAATTTGTTATAGCTTTTGTCCTAATTTGTTAAGCAACAAAAATTTGATATTTTTTTTTAAATATGGGTGATGTGGGAAATTTGAGTAATAATTGTCCAGTTATAAGATTAATTATTTCTGTAAAAAATTTGAATGCTAAATTTTATTGTATTTTAATTCTCTAGTATAGAAGAATATTTTTTTTTTTTTTAATTAAAAGAGACTAGCTTAGATTGTAAAAAAAGTAAATAAATTTTACAACTCTATTCACATTACTTCACTTCAACAATTACTATTTCATTGTATTGTTAAGAGTTTGTTAAATTTTATCAATATTATTTAAAACTTTTTCTCATCTTTCTATTTTTTCACAATTTTTTTTTTTTTTTTTTTCAGCAACAAGAACTAATTCGGAAATCGTGGCAAGCAATAACTTCAAAATTAGAACACAGTAGTTATAATTTTGGCTTTTTCGTCTATCGACGAGTTTTCGAACGAAATCCATCCTTAAAACGAGCCTTTCATTTGGAGGAGTGTGATTCGCTAGAATTGCTGCCCAAAGAACATTCCATTTTTCGGCAAATACGACTATTTGCCAATTTAATCTCGCTTGCGGTATAATTTTAATTTATTCCCTTTTCTCATTTTCATCTTCTGTTCTTTTTTTTTTTGAATAAAATTTATATGTATAATTGATAATTTGTAATCTGATTTAAGTTAATTAATAAAACTGATTAGCTATTTTATCATTAAATTGAAATAAATGAAATGACTGATTTATGGATATAAAATTTATGCTAAAATTATAGGATATTTTAGGTACGTCACGTTAACGAACTTGAAACTGAAATTGCTCCGGCAATTTTTCGCTACGGACAACGGCATTACAAAGTTGCAGTATGGATATTAAAATTTCTTTTTCAGTGCTTAGCGATTGTTAGAGATTTTTGCATTAATTAGGAATTAGTGAATATTTCAGGTAGAAATCCTCCACTAATTAATTAATTACACCCATACTAATTACAGTGAAAGAATTAAAGATTTTTTTTTTTTTTATTGAATTCATATAGTAATTATTGTTTCTATTAATTCTTCGATTTACAAGCTCATAGCAACCTTAAATTCTTCTACTAAAAAGTTGCTCAGATGTAATATTAAAACAAATTTTAACCTGAAATACCACTAATTTAACTCATTTCATTTTACATGTGATAAAAGTTTGAGAATGGTATTCCCTTCGATTAGTCATTTTAATTAACATCCACNAATGGTATTCCCTTCGATTAGTCATTTTGATTTTTGATTAATTTAAGCTAGATTATTTTATATGCTACGAGCTTTCAAGAGAAGTCATTTCTTCAATCTACCATAAATTGCCATTAATCAGCTATCATTCATTTCTTGCCATAAACAATTACAAATGAAATGATCAAATCAAATTTTTTTTAAAAAAAAAAAGGTTGTAAGAAATTTAAATTTCCCAAAAAAAAAAAACTCATTTTTTAAAATTTTCGTTTTTTTTTTTCTTTTCCATAAATTGTAATATATTTTATAGGGAGAATATTTCAACGAAGAAACGGTACGATTATTTTGCAGTCAGGTAGTGTGCACAGTAGCTGATCTTTTGGAAGTTGACGTTGATCCGATTTGCATGGAAGCATGGATTGATATGATGCGTTTTATTGGTTGTAAGCTACTTGATGGCTTTAATTATATTCGAATTTCACAAAATAAAAAACTTTCCATTAATACAAATGATCATATTTTCTATGTTTTATGATAATTTATAATAATCATAACAATGGTAATAATGATAAATGTTGGTATTTTGAAGATGATTTTAGCTGATAATGATGATGATGATTATTGTTGAAAACTGATGAAAATGACTGATCTTTTAATGATGATAATATTGTTATTAAAATTGATAAAAATGATTAGCAATAATGAACAGTGACTGATAGCTATAATGGTAATGTTTTTGAGTTCTTGAATTAAATTACCATACACTGTAATTAAATGATACTACCATGCAGATATTGAAAATAATTAATAGTTTACTCTTAGATATTATCTTCATTGAAAGGATGTAGAAAGTTTTTAAAAGGAAAAAAAAAAATTATTTTTAAGCATGTGCAATTCATTTACTAATACTTTCTACCTTACCAAATGAATTTAATTTGGAAAACATTTTTGGATTTAATTTTTACAAAATTAAAGACTAATTTATGTAATGCTTAGGTTAAATTTACAAAAATATATATGCATTCTTCTTTGTTCGCGAGAAAATTTACCAATTATTTTTCGATAAATTTCCATACTGAAATTTCAGTTAGTTCTTCTAATTCAGTTTAATTCCCATTTTTGGAGACAAAAATTCATTCATTTACCTCTGATTTTTCCATTATGTTTTTTGTTTGACTTTGTTTTATTCCAGTTTCTCTAACTTTTTTTATTTCTGTTCTGTTCTTGTTTATACAAATTAAATTTTATTCATAGCCGGCATTCATAGATATATTTTAAAAAAGGAAAATTAAGTTATTTCTAGCAATGGCTAATTTGTTGAAAATTTCTTTTAGTATAAAAAAAAACCATCTGTATAAATTCGGTTTGTGCAATTAATATGCGCATAATTCATGAAATAAAATGTATTTTTTAATTTTAATATTTTACAATGTACTTGTCCAGACAATAATTCAATAATAATTTACAGCTTCAATAATCGATTAATGGAATTTTTCTTCTGCAAAAATTGATAATAAAATGTGCTGGAATTTTGTTTTTAACAACAGAAATATACAATATATTCAGTAATTGAGTACATTTAATCAATCACCATTAATTGATTAAATATAATCTGCTAGTAATCCTTTTTATTTGTTTTTTAAGATAAAAAAAAAATGATTCGAACCTTCATTGTTTCATTGCGTTACTTCAAAAGTGTTATTTTACGGATTGAAATATTCAAAATATTGTTAATTTTAAATTCTTGATTCGAAGTTGTTGCATTGAAGGTCGGAGCTATGTGGACGTGAAATTTTGACGTTTTCCGGTTTTTTTTTTTCGATCAGTGGAAGTGGCGTTAATTGATCAGCGATTTAAGTTTGGGATTGATAAGGTTGAGAGGTGATAGGAGGATTTGAGATATTATATTTTTTAGAGGAGAGGGAGAGAAGGACTGAAAACTGGAAAGTAAGTGAAATGTGTGGTGAAATAGGGAAAAAGTAGAGTTTGATAGGATTCCCGAGAGGACATGAAAAATGGCGAGTAATAAATAGCTTTTTGTGATTCGACAGAAATATTACGCATGTTACGAATATGAATGTAATGATAGGAAAGAGAAATAGAAAGGGATAGGAAAGAGTGTAGAGAGAGATTGAGAGAGGTGATAAGATAGTATTCTTCACTAACTTTATAAATTAAGACTATTCAAGTTGACGTGATTTCTTCCTAATTTTACCACTTACTATAGTTATTTTTGTGAGCAGTAAGTGGTGTTTTTCTTTTTTCTCCCACAAATTTTATCAAACTGATATAATTCTGAAAAATTAAACTGAAATAAGTAGGTTGAATTTTTTGCATTGAATAATTTGAAGTACTTATTAGTAATTAACAAAGGATGAGGTAAATCAGTTTTGTTAGTTTTAAGGTTAGTTAATTTTTCATATTGTCTCGGTTTGTTTTGTTTCGGCATTATCGTTACTTGATCTCAATTTAATTTTGAAACTTGATCATGATTTATTCTCTAGTACTTATTATTTCATAGAGTGAAGTCATATTTGAAGTTCTATTTGGTTGATTTGTTTTGTTAAGTTCCATTTAATTTTGAAGGTTTATTTTGGTCTTGATTTAATTCCTGCTAGTTGCTTTGTAATAATGAAAGGTATGCTCATTTCGTGCATCTAAATTGTTTGTCCAAATTAGTGTTGTTGTTTTTTTTCTTTTTTTTCATCTTTCTATTGCTTCTTTCTTTTTATAAGCAAAAAATGGTGATAGGGAGAGGTATGAGGAAAAGCAAGGAAAGGTAAGAGAGAGAAAGAGGAAAAAAAAAAGAATTAGAGCTTCAGGAAGTTTTTTTCGACTTGAAAAGTTTGTGATGAACAGCTGCTTAGAATGGAGCCTATTTGTCCTCTGTTTTAGTGTTACTTATTTGTCCTTTGCTTATTTGTTATGCAAATTTATATACTGGTAGTATTGTTGAATTCAGTTGGTGATCAGCTAAAATAGTTGATTTTGTCATATTGAAAAAAAAAAGCGATATTCGGTGTGATTTTTCGGGTTTTAAATTTGACCTCGAATTCGAACTTTCAATTTGGATTGAAACGACTAACTGGAATTCTAGTAAATATACTTTTACTGAATAATATCCACATAGCTGTAATTTATTTGATCGCGAATTTATGAAAGAGTTTTTTCGTTTTGTAGGACATATATGTATGAGGATAGCATTGTTTCTCATACAGAAAAAGTGCGGACTGTTTATAGCTTTTCTCTAATCATTCATTGGAGAAAAGAAAAAAACCTGCATGTGTTATCTCGAGATTTTTACAAAATTTGATTTTTTTTTATTTTTTAGGATCTAAAAAAGATATTGGATTTCAGAAATATCAAGGGAACTATATATGGCCGCTTCGTCGTCAATTCAAAACTTGAACAAACCCAAAGGTTTGGTATTTTTCCAAATTTTAGATAGATTTATATGAGGCAATATGCAGTTTTATATTAATTGGATGTCAAAGCGCGTAATATAATGATATATCTGTAAATTAATAGAATTATTAAAGATAGATGAGTACCTAAATCCAGCATAATAGATTTAAGTGTGACATGTACTATTTCTTTAGCAGAGATAGATTGAAATCTGACTTGCTAATTTCATCTAATTAAAGGATTTTTCATACATATTTGCAGATGCTTTTGAACAGCTAGAAGACGAAGAAGGTACACGTCAAGGCTTTTGTCATATTCGTATTCAACAACGAACAGGCCGGAAAACCATCACAACAGTGCAAGGAATTGCGCCAGAATATGACCTGAAAAAGATTGTTCGCTATCTAAAAAAGGTGATCCTTCATACCGAATAAAATTTATAGTTATGCTTTTATTATACAACTGGATATCATTTAATGTTGTCCTGGGTTTTCCGCTCTGCTAGTTAAATCAGATGCTCTTAAATACTGGGTGGTTTGTGGTATTCGTTTTGTTATCGGTTATCACTTCTCAAAGTGATGGTCTATATAATTTGGATTTCCGTAAAATGTTAACTAATCCAAATTTTTGGATTTTGCGGCTTATATTTCTTTCTCCTGTAGAGGACGCGTTATTGTATGTTTTACCTCACGAAGTCTATTTTGTTCAAGTTTCGTTTACATTTCATATGCGTGCATCACTGTGTAAGAACTTAGAACATCAAATAACTCATTACAGTCAGTAATTTTAATTATTTATCCTAAAATTGTTCTGTGTGAACAATTGTGAAGTGAAGCATCAACGGAGGAAGGAATTTTGCAGTGAGGAACCCTTCTGCTATACGAAGCGTCATGCTGTCAAAATTCACTCTGTTATGCGCGTTGATTATTCTGCGACTTGTCAATGTTTTTCTGGTTCGAACATATTTTGTGCCGGATGAACTTTTCCAAAGTGTGGAAGTAGCTCATTGGGCTGTTTATGGTACTGGATATTTATCTTGGGAATGGATGGCTTCACTTCGTTCCGCTTTGCATCCATTTATTATTGCTCTATTGTATCTGCTTGGTCATGCATTGAACATTGATTCAAATTTGTTCATTATTCAAATTCCTCGTATCTTGCATGCATTGTTATTTGCACTTTCAGATTACTGCTATTATAAAATTGCCAAACGAATTTTGCCATCTGATGGAGCGAAATATGCTCTTTTATGTTATCTATCCTGCTGGTTCGTATGGTATTGTGCTCCTCGTACCCTTTCAAATACATTAGAGACAGTGCTAACATTATTTGCTCTCCAGTGGTATCCACTGTCTAAGGCTGATTTTAAAAAATCCTGTTGGCCTTATATGACCATCGGTTTCCTAGCTATCTTGATTCGACCCACTGCTGTTCTAATTTGGATACCTTTCGGTTTATGGCATCTTTGGCGATCTGATTCACGATTAGCATTGTTGCTTAATACATGCCTCTTATCATGTTTTCCAGTCCTTGTTTTTGTAGTAGTACTGGATTCTGTTGCTTATGGGAAACCAACATTAACAATATGGAACTTTATTCGTTTCAATGTTCTGGAAGGCGGAAGTAGTCATTTTGGATCGCATCCTTGGCACTGGTTCATATCGCAGGGATTACCTGCTGTCCTTACGGTACATTTGATTCCAATATGTTGGGGTATAGTTAATGCAATACGGAGCCATTCCATTCCTTTTATTTTCTTTTGGGTTCCCTTATTTTACATAACTGTTCATAGCTGTATTGAGCATAAGGAACATCGCTTTCTATTGCCTGCTATACCATTTTTTTGTCTTTTCGCTGGTATATTTTTTCATAATAGATTGTTTCATATGCTAAAGCGCTATTACACCGTTTACATAGGTTTCTCTCTTATCACCAATATTATTTTGGCATTATATTTCGGCCTATTTCATCAGGTTGGCCCTTTTTCTGCTTCAGACTGGATTATAAAGAATGCAAATTTACGTTTTTCAAGGGGGCAACATTTTGAATTGGTTCAGTTAATGCCTTGTTTTTCGTTGCCGCAGTATAGTTATTTTCACGATTTTAATGTGACAATAACGACACTTGATTGTTCGCCCAATTTACTTCATGATCCGGAATACATCGATGAAACGGATCTTTTTAATAATAATCCAAAACTTTGGATTGACGCAAATCTGGAGTTGGTGAGAAAAGCTCATTATCTTGTATTTTATGAGAAAACCTATCGAGAGGTTCAATATTCCATCGTTTCATTCGATTTTAAAATTTGTGCTCGTTTTTTCCATGCTCATTTTCTACATAGCATTCATCAAGACAGTCATATTGTGGTTCTTTGTCGATAATATATTATGTTTTTTAATAGATTTTGAATGACTAATTTATAATGTTACTCTTAGTTTTACTGGTTATTATCTTTTCATTTTAAAAATCTGGTATCTAAGTATTTTGTCGTTGAATATCTTGAGCTGATTTTTCTTTCATTGGCATTAATTATTTTTCTAGATATATTTATCAGATAGCTTGTATTTGTGATTAGATGAAGATTCAAATTTAAATTACAGTTTCAGTTCTTCCACTTCTCTCCAGTCTTGAGATTGATAAAATTGCACTCTTTACCAGCTCCATCAATCGTCAAAAAAAAAAATAAAAGCNCTCCAGTCTTGAGATTGATAAAATTGCACTCTTTACCAGCTCCATCAATCGTCATCAGAGGTTAAAAAAAATAAAAGCAAAAAAGTATTAGAGTTTCTTGCTTGAATGATAAAGAACATTATGGCATTTTCGCATATTTTCTTTAGATGTTTGTTTTTTTTTTTTTTTCTTCAAATTTCTAAAAAAAATTTTACACACTTTCGTTATTTATTGTTTATTTACTTAATTTTTTTGACTTATTTTGAAATCGTCAATTCCAATAAATGATGTAGTTCTGCTAAGTCCAGAAAACTGTGGTTTCATGATTTTTGGATTTTGTTTGTAAATTTCGATTTCATCAGATATGAAATGAAAAGTGTGCAACTCTTATTGCATACAATTAACTAGTTATTTTTTTTTCCTTGCTTCTGTATTTCCTTATTCGAGAAGTGCTCACTGATTAAAATGAAAGTATTATATCGTGGATAACTGAATTTTTATGAATTCCAGTGTTAGTAAATTAATTGTTAGTAGATCTTTTTTAAGTAGTAATAATTTTTAACGTTAATGAAATTAATAAATTCCAGTTTCTTTTTTATGGGATTTTTGAAGAATTTCTCTTGAAATTCAACAAGAAGTTTTTAATTTCCAAACTTTCACATTATGGGTTAATTTAATTATTTGGACGAAGTAGTGATTGATGAACATCTTTAAAGTGAATCAATGATTTAACCTTACGAAACTTTTCAGTTTGAAGCTATCCGGAAAAAAAAAAAGAAAACTTTAGACTGGTTCGTCGTAATATTTCGAATATTAAGGGTAAATAAGGAATATTCATGCACATAGCAGTTGAGTGTAATTTAATGAGCAATGTAATACTTCACTTATTTCCATTATTTAATTNAAAAAAAAAAAAGAAAACTTTAGACTGGTTCGTCGTAATATTTCGAATATTAAAGGTAAATAAGGAATATTCATGCACATAGCAGTTGAGTGTAATTTAATGAACAATGTAATACTTCACTTATTTCCATTATTTAATCCAGAAATTTCCAGGAATATAACTGTAATGGAACAACAGTGGATCATCCAGAATATGGCGAAGTAATCCAGCTTACTGGTGATCAAAGACAGCACATCAAGGACTTTTTGTGCAGAGTTGGTATTGTAAAAGAGGAAAATTGCAAAATTCATGGCTTTTAACTGAATATGCATATGAGTTAATTAATTTAGTTCCATTGATGTTTTTTCTCCTTTTTTTTTTTTAAATTGCATCAGTGGTTTAATTTTTTTTTATCACTTGTCTATTAACCGAAGTGAATTGTTGTACTTGATTATGATTGTGTGTCTGGGCATCTTAGTCTTTTAATATATTTTCATAAGAGAAGTTTGAAATTTCTTGTTTTGTATCATTATTGCCCAGTTTATATCTATTTGAAGAAATTGGTTTATGAAACGGGATTCATTTGCAAAGAATAATATTATCTACTTCTTTTCTGTCTTATATCGGTACGCTTTTGACATATCTTTCAAGTTTTTCTTGTCATATAATGAAATTTGGGGAATTTGGTTTATAGCTATAAACAGCAACAAAAAAAAAAAAATGTGCGATAGAATTTAAAATTTTGAGTCCTAGAGTATTTTACGGAATTCCAGATGTAAATTTAAGTAATACTACCCAGCAACAGATGCTACTGTATTTGTTCTGATTTCCGATTTTTGAATGGAAAATGGAGTAGGAATGATTAAATTCAACGAACGGATGCAAAATGTTGCCTCGCAAATGCTGATTACTGAAATAAACAATATTACTGAAATATTTTCATACATCATACGGTTTTTAGTTGTATGGTACCGACACCTTTGCATTCAGTTTCCACTTCATATCGTCTTTTACGCAAGAGTGATAGTGCTGATATGTGTATGCTCTCTGTTAAAGTTCGGATTAACTGCAAAATTATCCACTTGAATAGATTCGAAATGGCCTATTATGAACTACTGAAATTAACCTAACCTGATATTTGAATTTTATAAGAGTGAAAATTGTTTGAATAATTGATTAGCAATCATAAACTGATGAAGTGCTGCTGGGACTGTAAAGAGTGGAGCAGTTTGGATTACTGCAATACTGATTGCGGTGTTTATTCAGGATCATAAATGATTTAGTTAAGGTACGAAATGTGAAGATAATTTCTAAATAAAAATTTTTCTTTAAATTTAATAAAATTGAAAAAAAATGATTTGAAGGAGCTTAATTTTGCCATAATACAACGATAATTTTGAATTTTTTTGTTCTATTTTTTTTTTTTTTTTTTTGCTATAAAAGTGCAATAATGTTAATAAATGTACAAAAAAAATTGAAGAAGTAAACGTTCGTTCGATTCAGTCATGTGAATAGAAAAAATAATAGTTCCTTAAATAGCACAAAATATTTCTTCTGAAGTTTTCTTTTCTTTTCTTTTTTTTTTTCTTTTTCTTTTTTTTTGTTCCCCAAAATTCAAAATAAATATTTTTGTGTAAAAAAGATAGTGAAAATTTTTGATTGTGCTTTTCTTTTTTTTTTCCTTTTTTTTTTTCTTCCAAACGTTTATTTTACTATTAAATTTATATTTTCCATTTATTCGTTTAAAAATATACTTTACATATAATATTTGATAATAATATATTATTTTATGTGCATAAATTTTATGATTTTTCCCAAATTTTTTGAACATATGAAACTAAACTGAAAAAAGAATATTAAATTTTAGAGCCAATTTTCATTTCGAATTTACGAATAATGCTTAAAAAAAAGAAAAAAAAAATTAAATTCTTCTTTTCTGTCACTTTTATTAACCGGTTGAATTGAAAAATATATATATAATATTTTAGAACACATTTTCATTTCTAATTTCCAAATAATGTTTTAAAAATATAAACATTTTTTCGCTACTTCTATTAACCGACTTTATATTTATTTATTTATTATTTATTCTCTATTTTGTATTTATTTGTTTATTTATTCATCTATTTATTTATGCATTTTTTTTTTTTTTTTTTTGAATCAAATCAATAAAAATGATAGTAATATTAGATAGTTGTGATATACAGCTGGTTTGCCTTGTGCTGTGCAATATTACGCTATCAATTTGTGTACCCTTTCAATTTTGTAATAAAAAAAAAAAAATCAGTAGCCAAAATTCATTAAGAGTCCTTATCAGGTGGTACTATTGTTTGCAGTAGTTGCCTAAAAGTGATCATGTATAGTTTGTATATATCTCTAAAACCGGAATTCAATTAATGTTAACGGTATTAGTGGCAATCATTATGATGATAGCACTAATGATTGTACTGGTTGCTCAAAGTAACAAATATTGTATGGTTGCACAAAAAACCAGAATTTAACTGGCATTAAGAAATGTATTATTAGTGGGTATGATGATAATGATATCAAGGTTACGATAGTTTGGTTGTTATGGTAGTTGATAGTGATAATGATGACAATGTTAGTGATCATTATCATTATCAACCGTGTTGCAGGCAGTAGTATTACTACAAATCACAGATAGAGGCACTGATCGGACGTCTATTTCTATTACAAGAGGAAGATGTCATGTAATGGGTATTCATTATGAGTTGTTAAATTAATATAACCAAAAAATTATTTCCTTCCTCTTTTGTTTAATCGATTTGATTGATTTAACTTATTTGATCAGTTTCATTTTTTCCTTTCTTTTTCAGGAAAACTTTTATCAATATATTATTACTGCTATTGTTATTATTATTATTATTATTACTGGAATATAATATTTGTCATCTTTACTTACTAACTAACTGATTTATTTTCATTGATAAGTAGTTGCATCTTAGTAACACATATTTATAACTATAGTTATATCATTGTTAGGCAGTATAAGTTCGTCTATTTTATTAGCTATTATTTTTTTCTTTGCGCTAAAATTAAATTTTACTTTTCTGAAAAACAATGAGTATTTTTTTTTTCAAATTTTTATTAACTTTGCAGTTTAACAATTCTCAAATTTTATATCTCGAAAAGAAAAGAAAAATAACTGCTAACAGTTGTTTCAAATTTACTCCAAAAAAAAAAAAAGTTAATTTATAACTGCAATATAATTGGTTCCTCATTAAATTCCTCAATAATGCGGCCAAAAATACAGGTAATTATTTCTTTCTCTTCTTTTCTTTTCTTTTTTTTTTTTTTTTTACTTCTTTTATATTTTTTTAATGCAAATTTTTTAGCGTTCATGTTGAAAATTTATAACAATTAAAATTTAGCAACAGTAAGCGGAAAAGTTTTGGAGTTCATTTTTTATTTGTCGAAAAAAAGTCAAGAAAATTAACACTTATCAGTAATTAATAGTGATAAGTTATCAGTAATAATAAGCAAAAATTTTTACGAGAAAAAAAAAGGCTTTTAGCAAAGAAGAAAATAAAAGTAGTAGCTTTTTCATTATCATCAAATTCGCCTGTTGAATATGAAGTTGAATAATTTCACCGAATATTATCATTTATTTCTGTTAAAGTTCAATTCTCGTTTGTCCCTATAATTTGAGGAAATTGCTAATTGAAACAATTTTAAATTTGAAATTTAACTTATTTCATCCATCTATTGAAAAAATAATAAATAAAAGAACGGAATAAAAAGATGAATTCATGAATTTATATGAACTGTTTAAAATAAATCGATTCTATATTTTTGTTTTATGGCAATATTTTTTAAATTACTAGTAATACTTTCAATATAAAATAAAAAAATATATTTTGTAATAAATCTGTTATAATTCGTTTTGTGCTACTGTATAAATGAATTTAATTCTATTTCGATGAATAATTAAATCTCAAATTCATCATTAGTATACTGTAAAAGTTTGACTGTAGTATTTTTTCTCTCATTTTCGTTTTAATAATAAACTTTTGAACCTTAAAACTAATTTTTTTTTGAATAAACATTATTTAAACGTTTAAATTACTACCATTTGACAAGGTTAAGCTCAACAAATTTCAAAATTTCAAAAGAAAAAATGAAAGAAAGGAAAACTATTCCAGAGAAAAACCTAAAAATTTTATCACTATAATTATTTTTCTTTTTTTTTTTAATCTAAAAATTGAAATACAAGTTTTTTTTCGCAAATATTATAAATGATTTTGGAAATCCTAAGAAATTGCTACTATCCGTAATTAATTTTTTTTTGAACTTTTACTTAATTAATACAATTAACTGCAAAATAACATTTATGTTGTTGTGCTATGGAATTTTTGCACGAAAAAAAGAAATATTTTTGAATCTCTTTTTTAAACATATATTTTAAAAAATACAATAAAATTTAGAATTAGGCAACTATTTTTTTTTTTTTGAAAATTTATCAAATTTCATCAAAGCCTATAAAACTTTTTATTAGTTAAATCGTACTAATGAACGATTTTGAGAAGCAATGCCAAAATGAATCGCAGCATTTCTCTTTATTGAAATTTATAAGATTGTAAATGAAAGGCATATCATTTCGATGGACCCAATTTCTTCCTTTGATTTAAATGATGCACACATCCAAAATTCATTTGACCTAAAAGTGATAAAGTTTAAGAAATTTTCGTGAAATTTTATGAAATTATTGGAATTGATTAGTCGTAATACTGGTAAAAAATAGTTTAAATTGATAAGTTGAGAAATCAAAGAAAATTTTTTGATTTTCTCGCATTATTTTAACAAAAAAAAACATTTAAACTTTAATTATTGGTTATTCAATTAATCAGTAGTTTTTACATGTAGCATCAAAAATTTTAAACATTTTCAAATCTACCAAAAGAAAAAAAAAAAAAAAGAATTATAGCATGGAAAGCTAACTTCATCAATGCAAGTAATGCTCGGATTTAATGTTACTGTAGTGGATGATACCGTAAACAGCAATGGTTACTGTAAGCATAAATGGTTTGCTACAGCTAAATTACAAACACTTCGTAAAATGTCACCCAATTTATATTCCAAAGTTGCCGCTCAGCCAACTCTACAGGTTTACCAAGATCATTCTTTAAAAATACCGTTATTTTGATAAAAATCATAATTTTAATTATGATAATATCAGTGATTTTAACTACACCGCTACAAATCAATCGAGATAATTTGGAGATGCAATTATATAATTGCAATGATTATTTCTAATAGTTTTGATGCATATTGATTTTAATTTTGCTGATTTAATTTCTCCTCAAAAATTTCGTAAAATGTGGAATTATTTTGAAGTATTAATTAACATTTTAATTTCTGAAATTGAAAGATCCGAGGCTTTAAAATTAGGAATACCTAAAATTTCTATTAAGTATTTTTAAACAGTTCTCGCATATTTGAGTTGGAAAGTAATCTTTTCATTCCGATTTGTTTCTTTGCTACTAGGAATTTTAGTATTTTTTGGCCAAGATTTGTGACCTGAAATTTCATCCTGAAATGCGAAGACGTCTCGGGCTACGATACGTTCACACACCTGGTAATAAAAATTAATATTATTTCATTTTTTGCTAAGGAAAATAATCGTATTCCATCAATAAAAGTGGAATTTTTACAAACATATTTTATTTTAATCATAATTAAATAGCAACTTCATCATAAGTCATTAGTTATTAAATAAAATATTAATTTTATTATATGGCCGAATTTTGGCAATTATTTTTAGCTATTTCTTAACAAACATAACTTTGTGGTGAAAAAAAAAAAAAAAAAAATTCATGGAAAGAAATTTTTTCCTTTGATAGATAAAATTTTATATTGTCAATTTTTCAAATTATACTGTCAGATTTTTTTTTTTTTGTGTGTGTGCTATTTTTTGTTTAATACAATAATTAATTTTTATAGAAGTACAGAAATTGTTAATGAAACTGAAACGGCAACAATACGTAACAAATGAATTAACACATGTTGATGCAAACGCTATCATTACCACTCTCAAGGTTTTTCTAAAAAAAAAAAAAAAAAAATTTTAAATCATTAAAATAATTGATTTCGTGATTATATAGACATTATTAATTACTACTTTCTGTTTATGAAAAAAAGAAAAGAAAAATTTCTTCCGATATCTTTAGTTTCTTTCATTATAGTTGATAGTAGGAAAGAATTCGATGATCAAAAATTTACATAATAAGTTATTTTTATGCAAAAAATAGAGTGAACTAATTAGCTAAATATTAATTAGTCTTAAAAGTATAAGATATCTAATAAACTAGTTAACTGAATATTAATTGATTATTCTTAATGAGAAATTAATGATACAAAAATTAAGTAAACATCAACTAAATATTAATTAATCAATAGAAGACTAATTAATTAAATGTAAAAATCAACTTTATTTGTAGATGAGCTTTTTTTTTTTTTTTTTTAATTTGAATGGCTATTTCAATTTACAGGAAATAATGAATACATTTCCCGGTGGTATGTTTGATGATCAGTCAGAGGAATTTTTATCAGTCTCATTAAGATCATCGCTTCAAACAGCGCTTGTTTATGTAAATGGGTGTGTTCTAAATGTTTACATTTTAATTATAATTCCTTTTTCTTTATTTTCTTTTTTATTTTTTAATTTATTTTTAAAATGACAAATTCGAAGTGTTAAATTTGCATTTCTGATAGATTTACCAAAAGAAAACTGAATTTCTAATTTTAGTCATTACTATTTCTCTTCCCAAAAAAAAAAAAAAAACAAACAAAAGAATCATATTTTTAATATTCTTTTTGATTAATTTTTGAAAATCAAAATTTACATTTTTACATCAAATATTACTATTTCTGGTAATTCTTTTTTTTCTTAAAAATTTTCCATGACACTCTAAATTCTTTTTAAAATTTTTGCCATTTTTATCTTATTTTAAGTGCTTATAAAGATGAATTTTTTTTTTTTTTTTTGCAGTTGTATTTGCTCTTTTTTAAAAAAAAAAAAAAAAAAAAAAAAGAAATGCAATATTTAGGATGAAATAAAATTAAAAATTGAGGAAAATTTTCAAAGGGCAATTTTGAAACTAAGAAATATTATTTTTTTGAAATAAATCAAGAAGAAATTTATCAGTGAATATTATTAATTATGCCTAGGAAGTATGAAATTTGCTAATAGCCAGTATAATTAAATAGCTTTTTTCATTATTTTTCTATTATAATCAATTAGTTTATTAGGCAAAATTAACGTGCCCTTTCCTACCAGATAATATATTGTTTTACTCATAAACTTCAAATATACCTACTAGATATGAAATTTCATAACTCTCTCAGACATATCTAGGGCCCTCCAGCTAGTCCAGTTTATGTTTATACTGTAGACTATCAGTGAATATTTTCCGTTACTTATCACTTATCAATATGCTAATCATTGATGTTTCAATAAAATCAAATTATATCAATTATATCACTTTCCTATACTTTTAATAAATCATCCTTTCACTGTTTTTTTTTCTTAAAAAAAAAAAAAAGATTTTTAAAAAAGTTCAATGTATTTAGATTAATCTTACAACTGCCATTTTTTCTACGTCAGTTCACATATCTAATTTGTCGATCACTCAAAAATCTAATCCAACAGTCGATCGGTTCAATTACTGACGCATATACAGGTAATAAAATAAAAAATTATCATTTGATCATTGCAGTCATTAAATCAGCATAAAATTATCACAATTTGAAAGCATCTTAGAGTAATCTCTTCAGCTTAATGAGATGATATGGAGGCGAAAAGAAGTAAAAATTATAACTTGTAACACTTCATGTTTATATGGATTGAGAATTTTTAAATTAATTTAAAAATTTTATAATCCAAACGATGATATGCATCATAAAGACTTAGTGATAAGCTTGCCTTCTTTATCATGCTAATCTGTTAGTATCTATCGATGGAAATATATTTTAAAAAAAAGAATTAAAAAAAGCAAAGAAAGCTGGCAGATTTCACAGTTTTGAAATTGATTACAATCAAGAATTCTCGTTTTGGTCTGGAAAAAAAATTTTCCTTTTTCTCCTTTTTTTACTTCCATTTTCATTTGCTTTTTTTTTTTTGTATTCCAATTATTTTTTTCTTTTGCCAAATAAAACAAGTTATATTTTCAGATTATTTTCGAACTATCCATTTCAAAACTTTCATTTCATAAATTATGCACTTTGTTTAACTAGTTTACATTTTGTATTTTATTTTTCTGTGAATTAAATTTCATTTTACTTTTTACTTTGTTTTTGGCTATATATATATATATTTTTTTTTATATATATATAGCCAAAAAATATTTATATAATACATAAAAATATATATATTTTAATTTTGCCGTTTTCTATTTTAGTTTCGTATTTTGTTCACTTTCTTTCTTATTTTCTTTTAAGTGGTATTGAAAATTCAAAAGAAAAAAATGGCAATAATAATAGTAAATAATATTTAAGAGTTAAAAACTAATGACAATTCAAAACTGAGCAATACTAGAATAGCATTTGAAATTTTACTACAAAATCTGGAAAATTAAATTTTGGTCATAATTTTTTAATAAAATAATACCAGTTGAAATAGTTCTTTTTTTTTTAAATTATTTCTTCACTTATGAAAATTATACAACAAAAAAAAAAATTTCATCAATAATTTGCTTTAAAATAACACACTTGTTTCATCGAAAAATTATGACCAAAATTTTAATTCGTTAATTAATTACTATTAACCGCATTGCACTATAGTCGTTTTTAGGCTTCCTTATCTCAAATTTGTATTTTAAAATTTTAATTTTCAAATTAATTTTTACCCATTTTCATAGTTATTTTGAGTGGAATTTCTCGTCACTTTGAAGTTATTTTTAAAATTTTAAATCCCAAGCTAGGTTAATAAATTTTTTTCAATTTTAAACTCATTCTTACACAGTGGAATTTTATACAGAGAAAAGAGACTTTTCACATTTAATTAATTGTAATTATTAAAAAATTACAGATGCTTTATTGCTATTTACGCCAATGCTTTTTCCAAATTCGGTCTGTGAACTGAATCGTTTCTTGCGAGCAGCTCGAATTACATTAATTTTAATTGACTTATGTGATATTGTTTTTCGTCCATTTCTGCCATCCACAACATTATCATGTACGGATGATGAGAATTTCTTCCTTGGTACGAAATATAATTAGTTAATTAATTAATTACTAATTAATTGATTGAAATTTTCACTTATTTGTTTATTTGTCTTAGAAGAAAAATTAAAAAAATAATGAGTGCATATTTCAGTTGTTATTTTAAATGATATGATTAATTAAGGAAGTTAGGCGAAGATGCAAAATGTATTTGATTATTTAATTGTTTCTCTTAAAATTATCATCCAATTGTTTATTTTTTTCAAAGAAAAAAATTACAAGAAATGAATGAATGAATGTATAGCTCAATAATTATTTTTTACAATATGATAAATTAGGAAAACACACAAAATATAATTAATTAATTTATTGTTTATTTTAAAATTTTCACTTCTTCGCTTATTTGTTTAAAAAAAAAAAAATAATAATAATAATTAAAAGTAACGAATGCATATTTCTTTTATTATTTCACAACATGATTAATTAGAAAAATTTTTATTATCTTTCAGATTTATCAACAAATCTTCTCTTTCCTTCCATCTTATACTCTTTAATTGCAAATTTTTTACAGTCAAATCATTTAATTGTTTGTAATTTGAAGTTTTTGTTATTAAAAAAAAAAGAATTTTATTTACTTTTACATATAATCATACCTAATATTTCTAGTTACACTATAACTTGAATTATTTGGTAAGTTTTTTTTTTTTCTAAATTTCATTTTACCTATATTTAATTTGCTCTTTTTTTTTAAAAAAAATAAAAAAAAAGATAAAATATTTCTCCAGCGCTTGATTGATCATTTTTCCAATTTTTATTATTTAAATAATGTAGTAATAAAAAATTTTTATAGATATCTTAGACAGTCTAACATATCTTTGCAACTGGCTAAATACGGATATTTTTGATATCGAAATTGCTGGAAGTAATGATAAAGAGGATGACAATGATAACGATACTGATGATGGTGATATGTTGTGCTCAATGAAGAAATTGCCTGATGCTACTAATTATTATCAGATTACTTATCTCGCTGATTAAATTATTGAAAATTTTCTAAATTTTGCTAGAATAATGCAAATGCTTCATGAATAATATAAGTGTGTTGAATGTTTTTATAATTAGCAAAGAAAAAAAAAAAAAGATAGTGTTGAAATTTTATGATAAAAGATAATAATCTTGTTCTGATAAATCCCTATGGCTAATCTTCTAATCTTTATCAGGTCTCCGGTCCTGTGAAGAAGCAATTTTAACTTGCCATCTTTTTCCACGGAGATTCATTAAACTAATATCAAGCAAAAAAAAAAAAACCCATCTATTGTAGTTTTTTTTTTTTAATGAATTAAAAAACATTTCTTAATCTAATTAATTAACAATTTTCACTGATATGATTTGCCAGATTTCATTTTATTTTTTTTTTTTTACATTCTAATATTTGTATGTCAAATTGAAATAGTGAAAGGAATAATCATCAAAATGAAAATATAAATCACAAAATGTATTTAATTTCAGATAGTTAGTATTGAAGAAAGGTGTTTTGTTTTAAATTGCCATAATGATAATTGTAATTTGACTCATTTCATTTGTATTAATATTTTTCTTTCTTTTTTTTTTAATATTTATTTATGTCTTTTCTCTTTCCTTTATTTATGCCGCGGTAAATTCCAGCTCTCAAAGTGTATGTGGTTAAAAAGCTCGTAATTGGATGTTCGTCTCAGGATCCGGTCCTTCTACTGGAATGAGAACTAGGCTCCTAGGCTACTGTTGTCAGTTTACCTATGTTACCTTGATCGGTTATATAGGGTGGCCAGCAAGTTCAGTTCTTTTTTCAAATTTTTGCTCAATGTTATTGCAGTTTATGTGAAAAGAAAGGTAATTTCAATGGATTTTATAACTGAATAAATTATTGTGATTAATTTAATTTGCAGTATTATCAAACGAACTGATGAAATGAGCATTTTCCTTTTCTTTTTTTTTCTTTCTTTTTTTTTTAGAATGCTTGCTTTACAGTTATCACTTTAAATTAGCTTTATGATCATTATCCTGTGACAGATAATTATTGATAGGTGCAGAATAACCTGCAAAAATATTTAGCAAATATTATCAAAAGTGATATCATAGGTATCAATGCTGATATCAGCATTGAATATTACTGTGAGTAAAATTTAATTGCAATTATCGAAGCTCAAAAATGCTATAAGAAAGATGCTCGTTAATCTCATCATTGTTTCGAAAAAAAAAAAAATTGAAATTATAATTGAGAAATTTATCTATTAAAAAACTGAGGATTAGTCTTAATTGATTAAAACAAACATTGACATTATGCTAATTATGTACTAAATGCGATTTTCAAAAGCTGCAACAGAAATTTTTTCTTCCATATTCAAAATTTCAAACTTATAACCAATTCTGTTTTTTCCGCTGAGACAGAATTGTCGAAAGGTAGAACGATGAGAGAGAAAAAAAAAAAAAAAAGGTAAGAGAATGTACTTTGGAAAAGATTTCCTTTTTTTTTAAATTAAAAGTTTAGAAGAAGTGAAACTTCAAAGCAGTAGCAGTTGTTCGTTCTTCGCAACATAGTTACTGGTGAATTCTTTATTAAGACACGACGAATGATAAGTTTGCGATATTTAACTCGACCTCTTTTGGAGAAGGCAAATAAATGTTTGAGAATGATACCCGCGATATCCCGGAATTACCATCAATAATTAGAGGAATTGATTCTCTAAATATAGAAAAAAAACAAAAGCGATCTTTTGTAGCAAAGGTTTAACAAGATGCATTCAGACAAAAAAGCCAAATATGAAATGGTTTATTCCTGCGAGCTTGGCTAATCGGTATGAGCTTGGCCAACACGTATGACACAAATAGATGAAAATGGCGGATGTGATGCGAATTATATATATAGTGGGGTAATCACGATATAATTACAATACAACGATGAATTATGAACAGAATCAAATAGGCCAGAATGCAATGCAGAGCAAGCGAATCATGATTTTGCCAAAAGATAATCGTAATACAACGATAAATTAAGTGCAAAATTACGTAGGCCAGAATAGTGTTATGGGGACTAGCGAATCATGATTCAACATGAGGAAGGAGATCATAAACAACGATGAATCATAATATTGGGTAAATAAGAATCATAGTACAAGGATGAGTCGTGATGAAGATAGAGATGATTCATCATCATAGTGTAGTGAAAAAACGAATCATAAAGAAAGCGAAGTTGAGAATAATCATTTTTGATTGTGTGTGAATCAGAAGACAATGAACTGAATTAATTAATTAATTAATTGTTAAGATGAAAAAATGCATTAAAAATAGAATTTGTTTTTTGTAAATTCTTCTAAAAAAAAAAAAGAAAAGAAAAGAAAAAATTCATCAATTTAAATTAACGAATTTTCAATCTTTTCTATTTCTATTCATAATAAGTTTCTTTTTTTTTTTTTTCGTCTTCTTTACTCAAAAATTATTTAAATCTTTCTTATTTTTTCTCCGTTTGTCCTTCTCTCTCTCTTTTTTTTTTTTTTTTTTTAAATTCTTTGAAAAAAATAAAAACAAAATTTGAAAGAATAAACTGCTAACTTCCTCAATTTCTTTTCGGTGTGTGGGTGTTTCCTCCGCAAAAACCGCTAACCAATTGAACTGATGAGGAAGCAAACGCCCATTAATATAAATATTTTAAGCTTAAGGTTTGAGCTCGAGCTCCTGCTCAAAGCTATATATCCAGTCATCCTGACCTGCTATTTTCAACTTGCTGAGCAAAGCACAGCGCACATATACCACCATCATCACAACCTTAATCTTACTTTACACATTTCCAATCCATTCATTTCTTTAGCAGCTGCTTTCACTGAATACACATTCTCGATCTATCTAGTCGAGATCTCGAACTTAACTGCTTCTTCATTTTTATACCAATACATAGTTATACCTCTTTTTTTTTAAAAAGATTCATTTTTATTTATTTATTTATTTTTTATCAAATTCTAGCAAATGTCAACTCGTACGACAGCTGGTGGCATCGGCTTTGCTGTTATGCAAAAGGTAAGACAAATATTTAAATCATTTGAATAAATTGAATTTGGAATTTGAAATACTAGCTAGTTTAATTGAATAAACAACCCGAAATTAGTATGAAGAAAAACAACAATAATAATTTCATCAAAATCTGAAATAATATTCTTTTTTTTGTTATGTGTTTTTAATCTTTTTTTTTTTTGAAGAAAATAATTAATTCAAAAAAAATAAAAAAATTTTTTTTTTTTAAATACAACAAGAACGCGTTTTAAATTTTTAAAAAATTTTTTAGAAATTTCTTTTTATGCTTATTTGTTTGATATGTGTGCCAATACTTATTTATATTTTGCTATTATTATCTTTTATGATTCACAAGTGAAATTTCTTTTGCAATTTCTCAAAAACTTTAATACTGCTTAGCTGTTTTCATTTTGTGCACTTTTAAAATTTTAAAATTTTGATTTTGAGCAGCTTTTTAATTTAGCAAAATGAAAAGTAGGAATAAAATTAATTAATTCTTCTTAATTAATGATAAATTTGTTTCCTGATATGATAGCGTTTTAAAACAATAAAATAAGAAATTAAAAAGGTTGTAAGAAAAAAAAAAAAAAGAAAATGAAATATAAGCTAAAATTAATGAACAGTTTGATAGGAATTGCTAACTGATATTTTTTAATTACGTGTTTGTATTTGTGTAATAAATTTGAGTACTTTTAGCAAGCGTCAAAATTCAATGGTGATGAAGCACAAGGTTTGTTAGAATGGATCAAGAAGATGAGTGGTGAAAATATTTCAACCGAAGGAACACCTGAAAATTTTTCAAAATTATTAAAAGATGGAACACTTCTTTGCAAGTAATTAAATTATGATTTTTATATTCTTTTAATTTTTTTTTAAATTAAGTTATTATTGATTTCTTTTTATTGTTATTCTGGATTATAAAAGTTTTTGATCAATTTATTTTTCAAAATTTAATGAAACAAGTTTATGAAGTATTTATTATTGGTGTAATTAAAAATTAATACTTTCCTTTTTTTTTTCTTAAATTCTTGATTAAATTTAAGTGTGAAATTTGACTAAATGGTTTTTTGAATAAAAAAAATAAATCAAATTTAAATAATGCTTAAAACAAAATTGTTACAGTAAGGAAAAAATTTTGATAACTTCTTTGCTCATTTTCAAATTATGCCACTAAACTTTTAATGTGAAAGTTAGCAATTAGCCACATCTATATTATCAGTAAGATTGATTAAATTTTATCATTCTCTAATTTGCTTCTCTTCATTTTCCTTTTTTTTTTTTTTTTTTAAACAAAGTAAAGGTAATCAGAAATTTGAATCAGAACAGTCACTTTTCAAAGTTCTCAACGATATTTAACAGTGAAATAAAAAACAAAAATGCAATAGAATTCAATTGAATTTTAGCTAATTTTGCATATTAATAAATACCAATTTAAGGACCGCAAGTATTATTTATTTAATTCGAATTATGACGAAAAGTTTCGCCGGAAATAAAAGAGAAGCTTAGTTTGAGGAATTTTCCTATTACCATTTAATTTAAACTATTATCATTTAATTAAGTCTAACTTTTCTTATTAATTTTAATCATCCTTTTAAAATTTCAACACATTTTCCTCTTTTCTTTGAGAAAAATGTGGCGTAATACTGAGTATTTCTTTGTTACATTAAAAAAAAAAAAAGAAAAAGAAATAGAAAAACTAAAAAATAACATTAACAAGTTTATGATTTTTACGGTTTTATGTAAGTCAACAAATTATCAGACCAATAAAATGTTAGATAAAAGTTAACAAATGATAAATGTTAATGATATATCATTTAAATGAGATAAAGTTATTTAATTACCTGGGCACATGTTTTGTACATTTCTCGATCAAATAAAATAGGCCAGGAATTTTATGTGTTACAATTAGTCTCAATTAGTAGCAAAATTGTGTTATATTTCTGTTGAGAAAAAACTTATTGGATTTAAAAAAAAAAAAAAAGAAGAAAAATCTTCTCGAATAACATTTCCAATTTTAATTTTATCCTTTGATTCATTTTTTTCTTTTTTTTTTTGTTCCACTCACTAAAATCTTCAGTGCCTTTTTCCATCCAAATTAATTCATTTTATTCCTCTAAAATATTATTCTATCCCGCAAAAAACGAAAAATTTTCAAAATTTCTTTTCAATTAACTTAACTAGCCCCAAACAAATCTGATAATTGTTTAGGCTTCTTTAGCCAATTCTGTTTGAGTAATAAATTTAAAACAGTTATTACTGCAAAATTTACTCTTTTTATTTCAGATTAGCAAATGGTATTGAGCCAGATGCTATAAAAAAGATTCAGAAGCCAATTTCAAATTTTGCTTGCATGGAAAATATTAATGCATTTGTTGCATGGGCTAAAAAGATGGGTGTACCAACCGAAGAAACTTTTCAATCTGTTGACCTTTTCGAGGGTCGTGACCTATTCTCTGTTTGCGTTACACTTTTATCACTTGGCCGAAAGGTTTGCTATCTTTTTCAAGAGAAAAATGAAGAGTTTTCCTTTTTTTTTTTCCACAATTACTAAAATTTCACAAATTATTTTAGCAGTCCTTTGTAAAGGAAATTTCTAAAAAACAACTAAATATTATCAACTCTTACATATCACGACATTTAATTTTTCTTTTTTTTTTTTTCCAGAAACTATGAGATAATTAGAAATATTCATTCTAAATTCTTCTCAACTATCGTCCTAAATTTTCATTCAGCTTTCTTTTCCCATTTCCTGTCTTTTTTCTTGCACCTTTCAAATTAAATAGTCCCTAGATTTTTTCTTTCTTCCTTTTTTTTTTTTTTTTTTTCTGAATGCATCTAATTTTCATCTAACTACGACATTTTGATAGTTTTTTTTTTTTTTTTTTTTTAACAAAACTGAAACAATTTGTAGTTTAACTAACTCAATCTTGTAACAAGTGGAACAATTGGAGACAGTTCATATATTTACTCGACTACTACTGCAAAAATTATTAATTAGCAAGTGGTTTAAAGTGGTATCAACAATGCAGCAATATAATTTATCAAAGTTTACAAAAACTCTTTGCATGCTTCACCATTTTCATGCATTAGTTTTTAAACTTATCCATTTACGCACAATTTTTCGTGTTTTCTTTTTGGACACTCTTTAAGCAATCGGACAACTAGGTAATTGATTTACCTAGCAATAATTACCTAGTAAAATATTCGCTCATTTTCACATCAACTTATCGTCACAATTGTAACATTTCAGAGTTTTCCTACTATTCAATTCACAATAATAATTAAAATTAAAAAAAAAAAAATAGTCACAATTTTAATTAGTTGCACAGACTTATTCACTAAATTTCTGTCCACTACTGTTATCCAGAATTTAACCAAACTAATTCACCATTGCCATTTTCACTAATTTTTTCAGCTGCAACAAGCTGGCAAATCGAATCCATTCTCCGGTTGAAATCTAACAATTCCGACAAGCTGAATTTATTACCCGATTGAATTTTGGAATATCAAAAAAAAAGAAAGAAAAAAAAAGAAAAAAACTGCCTGGAAATAAAGAAAATAATAATTTTACTCATTCATTACTGAAGCAAATATTTCTCAAAATTTCTGTTCTATCCATAAGCAGAGATGAAAAATATCCGGTTTTTTTTTTTTTTAATAATTTTTTTTATTATTTTATTGTATAATTTGCAGATGCAAAAGGATGGTAAACCATATCCTAACATCATCAAACAAGATTTCGGCTACAAAATCCCGCAATTGTGAAATAATTCATTCTTTAACCTGCTTTTTCTATTCCTTTTCTTGTTGAAGAATTTAATATTTTAGAAAGGATAATTTGCATCCACAAATATTGCTTTGAAAATGTAAAAGTTTCGATCATTGTTTTCCACAGTTTCTTAAAAATAATAATGTAAAATAAATTTTCTCTTTCTATCACTTTTTAACTTTTTCAAATTATTAACATCTGATGTATGGATTTTAGAGATTACTGTTATTTCGCTTTGTTTTTTCTTTCTTTTTTTTTTTTTTTTTTTTTTTTTTCGAAAATGAGGAGAGCAGCACAATTGTTTCAAAAGTATTTCAGCTAAAGAAAAAATTCAACTGGAAGAAAACAACAGATTATAGAAGGCTTGTAGAAATTATGAGATAATAAGAAGAAATGTATCAATTGAATGAATTTTAAAATGACTGAATTTTGTTTTCAAATTTGTATTAAAAAAAAAAAAAAAAAATTTGTCTCAGTGAATAAAATATTGCCGATAGGTAGAGATACATCAAAGAAACAATTAATTATCATGTAAAAAAAAATATCCATCAAATAAACTGTGAAAACTGATAGCAATTCTAGTTGAGGCACAACATGATATTTTATACAATATTTTTTTAACTAAGCAAATTTTTAGATGAGATACATACACTCTATGCATTGCATCGATTAAGAATAAGAATTTATCATCTGAATTTGAAAGCTTCAGAAAGCTTACTGTTCGAATTATACATATCAGCGATATACGAATCGCCGAGATTTTTTTTTTTTTTTTTTTTTCGAATAACAAAACGGAATGGAGATCTAATGAAGAAGAAGCTGATTCAAAAGGACTGTAAAACTTCAAGTAGCATCTGAAAATTGAAAAAATTAGTGTACCATATGGCTTATGATCTAGATTCTTAAAGTGTCAACATTTCTTAAAATGGCATACTGAAGCAAAATAAATGGTTCATAAATTTTTTTTTCTTTTTCTAATTAGCTATTCAACATTTTTGATTACATAAAAATTGTACTGTTTTACGTCATATCACACATCTCACATCATATTTGACGAAGGATTTTTTGCATAATTTCACGCTACAACAGATGCAGCTACATTCGATATAATTCTTTTGATTTTGGTCAAATAAATTGAAAAAAAAAAAAAAAAAAAAAAAAAAAAGCAAAAGCTAGAATTTGGATTATAAGCCTGAAAGAATGTATGAAACAATGAATATAGAAGACTTAAGAATTAAACGTTTTAGGTATTCAATGAGTTTCCGTTAATTTCGAATATTTTTAGTCACAATTGCAACAATTTCATTTATTATCAGTAAAAAAAAAAAAAAAAAAAAAACCAATGAATGATAAAAGTGAACATTTTTTTTCTTTCGTTTTTTTTTGCCTTTTAACACAAACATTTCTACGAAATGCTTTATCATTATTATTCGAACAAATAAAAAAGGAAAAACAAAAAAAAAAAAAAAAACCGATGATCACGCAAATATATCAAATTTCTCAATAGCTATATTGTTAATGTTCAAATTTTACGTAAGCAGCGTTACATCATGTTAAATCTCAAACATCATTTTTTTTATCCCAAAAAACACTCAATCATTTCTTTAAACAATTTTTTTTTTTTTCTTCCTTTATTTTTTCAATGTCTAAAATTGTCATTTATCAGTAAANTTTTTTTTTTTTTTTTTTTTTTTTTTTTTTTTTTTTTTTTTTTTTCAAAATACAATTATGCATATTTGAGAAGAATTTATTGCGTCAACTTTTACAAAATCATTCCAATACTTGAAATTCTTTGCTTTTCTTTTCGAACAAATGTGGGAAAAAAAAAAAAAAAAAACAGCTGAAGAGGAAGTGCGCTCCTTCCTTCTTTTCTTTCTTTTTTGTTCCCGAAATACCATCCCTGTATCGTTTATCATCATCATTATCTGATGTAGCTAGGCTTGTTGAAAGTAGGGATCTGAGTGGAGGGAACAGGACTTTTCTCTTGGCTTACTTTTCTACGACATCCTACCTCATATCTTTTTGCTTTTGTTCCCGAAATACCATCCCTGTATCGTTTATCATCATCATTATCTGATGTAGCTAGGCTTGTTGAAAGTAGGGATCTGAGTGGAGGGAACAGGACTTTTCTCTTGGCTTATTTTTCTACGACATCCTACCTCATATCTTTTTTGCTGCTGAGAAAGTTCTGAAGATACTACAGTAACAAAGCACGCGTTGATAAAAGGTCAACTGTTACGGAAGAGGTTCACTGCTGCTTCTTTATATAATATGTCTATCCGGTGGATGACACGTTCCTAACGCTTCCCCTGGTCACTCATCTGATCTTGTAAGTAATCCTAGACTGATCAAAAGCCTTGAGAGCTAGCTTTCCTACCATCCAGTTTACTAAATTTTTTCTTCATGTGATTTTTGCAGTTACATTTCTTAATTGCATTATTGAAAAGCTTATGTGGTGATTTTTTGATCGAATCAATTGATCATCATTGATTTTAATCGTGGATACTGAAATACAAAAACTATACAGACTACTTCCAGTTTCCCTTTATATTACGACATCCTATATGACATAATGGTGACTTGTACTATTCCTGACAACTATCGTTTTTTTTTTTTTCACTTTCCAATTTTTTCTCTTTGAACCATTTCATACCCTTCCTGATATTCTTCCGGTTTATGCTTCTCGTTGCTTCATTCGGGAAAAAGTCTTGTTACATCGGGGTAGATGCATTCCGGCATTTAGTAGCAGTCCACTCCTAGAACGACAAATGCTGCTAACAATTTAATCTAATAGATATGTTTTTGTTGAGAAGATTTTATGATTAGTTTGTCTGTCATTGATGATAACCTATCATGATCATATCAATCATGTCTTACTTTTTTTTTTTTTTTTTTTTTTTTCGCGTTTCCAAATCATTTGCAGAAACACACAATTTTTCAGTATTCCTTCAAACAACTTAGACATTAAGAATATCCCTAGATTATTTTATGGATTATTTTCATGGTAATTTAAATGCAATACTCCTTTCC